>WOXC01000373.1:0-184012 GCA_011680675.1 Gymnobelideus leadbeateri
GAACTATTTTCATTCCTATATGGAAAAGCAATATCTGTGACTGATGATATCTTTCTCACTATGAAAATAATGGAAGAAGGGGGTGTGGTCATATGAATACATATGTGAATGTGTGTGTATATGGTTACAGTTATATATGGATAGAGGGCATAGGTTGAATTTGTTGGGAAGGGAGAATACTCAAGGGATGAAATTATGAGGTGAGAGAGGAAAGTGGCAAGAGGAGATGGGGAGAGACAGGGTAGGGTAAACTCTCATGTAGAAGAAGCAAGGGGAAGTGGTTGCAAAGGAGGGGGAGAATAAGGAAGGCTAAAAAGGCAAAACCACATTCACATTGAATTTGGTTCAGGGAGAAAATGACATACATACTAAATGGGATATCTCAACCTGCAGCAGGATAGGGGGAAGGGGGATGAGAGGAGGGATGATGGATGGGAGGGCATCCTTTGGGGGAGGGGAGGTTGGAAGTACCCACTATAGAAGAGGGACAGGATCATGTAGGGAATGGACCAGGTGGGGGGTGGGATGAGTGGGAGGGAATTATAAGCAGCCTTGTACAATATATCTACTATGATAATGTTTTGCATAGCTAGACATGTACAACATATACTGAATTGCTTATCTCCCAAGAAGGAATGGGTGACAAGGGAGGAAGGAAATGGATCTGAAATTTGACGTTGTAACATTAAATGTTTCAAATATATATAAATATTATTAGTAATACTCTTTCGCTTGTAATAGGGAGATAAGATGTGCAGGCATTGGGACACAAAGATTCACCTTCCTCTAATGGAAAAGTCGATGGGGGTATGGGAGAAGGTATGGGAGAGAGCAGATTGGAGGAAGTGATATCTTGTGGGACTACTATTCTGGGAGGTTGGGTAGGGGAATAATGGGGGGAAAATGATTGTAACTCAAAATCTGGCGGAAATGAATGATGTAAAACAGAAGTTAATAAAGCATTTGTTTAAAAAAAAAAACAGATACTCAGTTTTGCTGGGTAGGTGACCCTTGACTTTAATCCCAGCTCTTTTGCCCTCTGGAATATCATATTACACGCTCTTTGATCCCTCCGTGTAGAAGCTGCCAGGTCCTGTGCGATTCTGATTGTGTTTCCACAATATTGAAATTGTTTCTTCCTGGCTGCTTGTGGTATTTTCTCCTTGATCTTGGGACTCTGGATCCTGGCTATCATATTCCTAGGAGATTTCTTTTTGGGATCTTTTTCAGGAGGTGATTGGTGGATTCTTTCAACCTCTATTTCCCCCTCTGGGTCTAAAACATCAGGGCAATTTTCCTTGAGAATTTCTTTAAGGATGATTTCTAGGTTCTTTCTTTGATCATGACTTTCAGGTAGTGCAAAATTTTTTAAATTATCTCTCCTGGATCTATTTTCCAGGTCAGTGGTTTTTCCCATGAGATATTTCACATTGCCTTGTATTCTTTCATTTGTTTGGATCTGCTTAACAGCATCTTGATTTCTCATAAGGTCACTAGCTACCATTTGCTCCAGTCTAACTCAGAGGGAATGAATCTCCTCATTGAGCTTTTGAGATTCTTTTTCCATCTGGCAAAAGAGGCTCATAAAGGCAAAGAGGAGAAGAATGCCTTAAAAAGCCAAATTTGAGTTAGTCCATTTGAGTTAGTCTATTTTTAAGGTGTTATTTTCCTCAGTCAGGCTGTTGACTGTCATTTCATACTTTTCTTGCATCTTTATCATTTCTCTTCCCAATTTTCCCCCGCTTCTCTTATCTGCTTCTTAAGGTCCTCTATGGCCTGTAGCCAGCTTGTATTTTCATTTGGGGCTTTTGGTGCAGGAGTTCTGACCTCACAGTCCTCCTCCATGCTTTGATCCTCTTTGCCCCTAAAATAGGAGTCCAATGTTTAATTTTTCTGTTTATTTTGTTTCTTTTGCCTAGGCATGTTGCCACTTAATTATTTGATTTTGGGGCTTGTTGCCACAGTAGGACTCTGCCACCAGACAGGAGAGCCTCCATCCCAAACATGGGGTCTTCACAACTTTCGCAGGTTGGGTGGCCTCTCTGAAGCTTCCACCCACTCTGGCAAACTGTATACCCACCCCAAACTCCCCCCCCCCATACCACAATGCAGATCCAGGCAGTTTAAAGCAAGAACGATTAACCCCCAGACTTATTGCTGGATCTCCCTACAATTCTCAGACCCGGAGCTAGCCTCCAGTGATGCTGAAAAATGGCTTCTGTGCTGTGGTTCTTCAGCAGCTTTTCACCCCCAGGGGAGGAAGCAGAAGTGTTCCTCAAATACTGGTCCCAAAGTCCATAGGGCACTAACCTCTCACTTTGTCCTAGGCATATCTGTGCTGATAATTCTGTAATCGCCACAGCTGCTGGTATTCTGGGGTCCCCCCAGCTGGCTGCTGGCTCAGCTACCCTAGGGCTAAAACCACAGATTGCTCGGAGCACTGCACTTGCCGCTCCCTGCAGGGCTGCTGGCTTTTCCTCAGCTGGAGGTTAGTTTCTCTGTGTAGTTCTGTGGGTGCTGGGGCTCCAGAAGTTTTTCAGAGTCCCCTTTTACATTGTTCGGAAGTTTTGTGGGCCAGAGTGCCTTGGAAGTGCTGTTTTTACTCCGCCATCTTGGCTCCACCCCTGTCTCAGCAGCTTTTTGCCCCCAGGGGAGGAAGTCGATCTGTTCCCCAAATACTGGTCCCAATGTCCATAGGGCACTAATCTCTCACTTTGTCTTAGGCATATCTGTGCTAATTGTTCTGGAATCGCCACAGCTGCTGTTGTTGTGGGGTCCCTCCAACCGGCTGCTGGCTCGCCCCCCTTTTTTTTTGAGATTATATAATTTGTTCAGAGGGTCACTGGAATTCTTAAATCATTAAGTTCTGGTGTTCTGGATATAATGCCATCAATTTACTTTCAAAGACATATTTTTTGGGGGCAGGACAGTTTAGAACTTAAATTTTACCTTATAATTCATTAAAGTTGTACCAAAATGAAAAAGAAAAATGAGGAGGAGATATATTAAAACAGTGGTTCTAATATTTATTAGAGCAGCAACATGGTACATTAGGTAAGGCAGTGACTCTGAGTTTAAATTAGAGGTTCTGCATTTAAATTTCCCAGCAATGACCTTGAACAAGTCACTTGGCATTGGAGTCATGATGGCAGAGGAATTGGAAGAAGTACAACTTGCTAACTCAAATCCTCTTCAAAGGTTAAAAAAAAAAACACAAAGGACTGAGTTTAATTTGTTAAATCCTTCTCAAAAAAAGAAAAAAAAACAACTGAGCCTCATTTCTAGTGCAGGTCCGCATAGAAAGATACAAAGAAATATTAGGATATACAGAGACAGGGCTTGGTCAAGGAACAGGTGTACAGAGCATTCTGGATGGAAAGAACTGAATAAGGTCAGGAAGAAGTTCCAGACCTATACAGAAATAATACAATATTGTACAGGTTGCAGAAGCAGGTGTCAGTTGACATCTTTGTAATTCACTGTGATGTTCTGGATGAAATATATACAGAGGACAAAAGAGAGCATAAGAACCAAGGTGTAGCATTTCAGATTGAGTAGCCATCAGGTCTCTGAGTATATACTATAGCTATCCACTTTTTCAGAAATCTTTTGTTCTTCTTAGAACAAAATGCTCTCTCCTCATCCCCTACCCCCACTATACACATATCCTTCTGAATACAAAAGAGGCAATGAATTGTCAAATGAAAATTATGATATTACCAAGGATGATTGAGAAGGCAGACACCTAATATTTGGCCCAAGACTAGAACGAATGACTAGCATAAATAGAATTTAGGAATGCCCAGGTTAAAGCACCTTATTTTATTGTTTTTTTAAAGATAGGACAAAGAAGGTAGATAGTTGAAGAAATGGAATTGAATGGAACACAAATGTGATTTGTTTTTATTATATATTGTTGTGGTTGCTGGATGATTTTCTACAGTTTTGTTTTCAATATGACGATTTTATGAGTTGAAGGTAACTATTCCACAGTAAAGACCTGGAATCCTTGTTTTATCAGGGAAAGTATTCAGATATTTAGTTTGGAGAAGATAAGATTGGGATGTTGATGGTGGAAGAGGTCATGATGGGCAGTCATGGGGAAGAAGGGTTAGATTTGGAGACTTATTCTTGGAAGGAAGAGCTTCCCTTTGATAGTAGATGGAAATTGCAAAGAGAAAAACTGCTGCTTGCTATTGAGAGAAACAAAATAGGGAAAAAAAACCCAAAATCCTAGCAATTAAAACTACCTAAAAGTAAAATGAACTCGCAGCAGAGGTGATGAATTCCTCTTTCTTGGAGGTCTTCAAGCAGAGGCTGAATCATCATTTGTTGGGAATGTCAAACTAGGACTTTCTTTTGGCAACAAGCTGGATGAGATGGATGCTAAATTTCCTTATATCTCTAAATTTTGCAATTCTCTAATTAATTACATCTTATTGGAAATAGTCACATTCTTCAATAACTTTATTTTTTCCATGAAGGAGGATTAAATTTATATAGTTTTAAAGCACTTGCATATAATTTATATATAATCATCATCATCAATTATTATTATGACTATGAAATTTACACATAAGCTTTCTGAATTTAGTCATCTCTTTTTTGCTCCTATCCAACACTAAGTCACTTGGAAGAATGGGGTATCAGATAACTCTGAAGCCTTGCATTTCATAGTGAATGAATATTTGGCTCCTCTGAAAAATTACCAAAATTTATCTTTTACAAAGAATAAACCTGGGGCGGCTAGGTGGCGCAGTGAGTAGAGGGTCAGCCCTGGAGTCAGAAGGACCTGAGTTCGGATCCGGCCTCAGACACTTAACACGCACAAACAAAAACCTAGCCATGTAACCTTGGGCAAGTTACTTAACCCCAATTGCCCTCTAAAAACAAAAAAAAAAAAAAACCCAAAAAAACAAAAAGAATAAACCTCTGGGGCGGCTAGGTGGTGCAGTGAGTAAGAGCGCTGGCCTCGGAGTTGGGATGACCCGAGATCAAATCCAGCCTCAGAAAATGAGCACCCACACATAAATAATGACTAGCCGTGTAACATTGAGCAAGTTACTTAACCCCAATTGCTTAAAAAAAAAAGAATAAACCTCATGTCTATGTGATATCTTCTCCACTTTAGACATTGTCTCTTACCCATTTTGCCAGCCATGGAACCCATGCTGAGGAGCCAATTCTTCTCTTATCATGAAGAAAATAACTAAGACATGCTGATATGCAAATACACTGAGGGAGGAGGGGAACTGGCACCTGGAATATTGAAGGCCTTGAGATTCATAATTGTATAACTATACCTTGCTGCCCTGTTTTCAGAAAAGATTATTACACTGAAACTTCTACTCCTTGAACTTAAAACTCTAAGCAACACTGCCTCATTACCTGTGTCTATACACACAAATGAATCAACGATCCTAATTAATAAATCAGTCAAACTGCTAGTCAATTTCATGGTCCTTGCTTGGCTAAATTATTTTGAATTGACTTGATGGCAAATATAGTCTAACCAGAGCACAACTGGTTATAGTTTTATATTTCCAAATATCAAAAAATCTGTCTTACCATACCATTATATTTCAGAAATAATAGTAAAAACAATTTTGCATGAAAATATGACATAAAATGCAGTTAGTTTAATGCACTTTTTAAAAGAAAAATATTGTCATACTTTTGTCATATCATATATCAGGTTAAATTTTTCTTTCTGTTTTTTTTTAAACATGAACATTTAATCATGCAAATTAATTTATTATTTTATAATTCCTATATTTCCTATAATAATTCTTAAAAGAAAATTTTATGTTGCCATACTAAGATGTCCCCACTCTCTATATATTTCTACCACATTCATAATCCTTCTCACTTGGCCTACTCTGGGATCCCAGACTGTGTCTTTAGAGATCTGGAACATAAATTCTTACAGGTTTCTCAATCTCAAAATGTCCAAAAGAGATCTCATTACATTTTTCCCCAAAATCCTCCTCTCTTCAACTTCCCTATTGCTGTTGACATCACTATACTTTCAATCACTCTGGCTTGCAAACTCTGTATTATACTTGACTTCAATCTCATACTTACTCCACATATACCATCTGTTGTCATGTCTTGTCACTTCTCATTTTCACCTTTAAAATTTCACTTGTATTCATTCTCTCCTCTCCACTCACAAATCCATCACTCTTTTGCGAGCTCTCATCATCTCATAGCTGCCCTATGTACAAAAAAGGAAAATTCTAATTGGTCTCCATTTCTCTACTTTGTCCCCTCATTCATTCTACATTCAGCTATTGAAGTGATTTTCCTAAACCACATATCTGACCATATTGCTCCCCATTACCCTAGATTCCTATGCAGTAATTCCAGTAGTGTCCTATTGTTTCCATAATCAATTTGAAAAAAATTATGCTTAGCATCTAAAATCATTCCCAAGCTTTCCTTTACTATCTTTCATGAATTCTTATACTTCACCCCCTTCTATACACTTTGTAATCCAGAAACATTTGATTTCTTGCTGTTCCTTGATTATGACAGTCCTCTCCCAGTTCTATGCCTTTTCACTAACTCTCTCTCATACCTGCAAACTCTCCTTCATCTCTAATGTCAGGCTATTTTTAAGATTCAGCTCAAATTCCACCATCTTCAGAAAACCTTTCCTAGTCTCAACTACTTTTAGTGAATTTCTTCAGTGATTATCTTCCCTCTACTCTGTATGTATGGACGACTCACACAGGGCAAGCAAACACATGGTGGCCAGAAGAAGCAATACAGGGACACTTTTGAGGTCACTCTTAAGAACTTTGGATTTGATGATGTGACAGGGAAGACACTGACAAAGTACCACTCTGCATTTTGTGCTGACATTAGAAAATGTGCTGTGCTCTGGAGCAAAGCAGAATGGAAACATATCAAAATAAACATAGGATGCACAAATTTGTAGTATGCATCCTAATATTCACACAGACTATTTTTGCCTGACCTGTGGTAGAATATTCTGATCTCATATTGGGCTGATCAGTCACAGTCGGACACACTGATACTTGACTTTAGCATAGTGAAGTCATTTTGGTCCTCTTCAAGGATGAAGGACAACAAAAAACCAATCAATGCATATTGCATTATATAATTTTTTGTGTGTTGTCTTCCCCATTACAGCAAAAATATCTTGAGTTTGGGTTCATTTTTGTCTTTCTATACATACATACACACATAGATATATCTACAAGTACACATATAAAAATATTGTGATAGTTATGTCTGAAAATTGGTATGTGTATATATGTACATATTAAAAAAACATTTGAAATGTAAATGCACACAAATAAAACATAAGCAAAAATATTAAATGTGCATACACACATATGCATATATTCAAGAAGACAGAAAAATCATTTTAGGCAAACTGAAATATTATCTTACTGATATTTTCCTCAAACTACTTTTACCTAATTGTCAAAAAGTGCTATCACCATTAATACCATATCCATGTATCAAATCCCTTTGTTTATACCAATAATTATGTCAGTAATAGACCTTGGAATTAAGATCATTATGTCTACATACAATAGAAAGACAAATTGTGTCTACACATAACAGAACCACAAAAAAATTGTTCCAATGGCAGCTTTTTATTCACAAGCATCCATAAATTTATACCAGAATTTATTTTGGGCATGTGTTATATATCTCTATAGGACTTTGCTAGAGACTTTGGACATCTCAGAATCATATTTTATATAATAGAAGTAGGGCAGTGCAGAGGAAATTTATATTTACTAGCTGCCTACTATGTGTAATTCAATGTGCTAAACACTTTAAAATTCTAGTTATAAAATACTAAAAATATTTTTATCTCTTTTTCCCCAACGACATTTTCAACTCTTGAAAAACTGCCCAAAATCTCTGGTTCAAAGCTAAAGAACCTCAATTCTATAAAGAGAACATCAAGGTTTCAATTTGTTTTTCAAATCATTGTGGTTTGACAAAAGCCAGTTGGTTTTATGAAAATTTAGTTTCAAAAGATGTGAAAATGTTACAATAATGTATGTATATGAGAAAACTACAATTTCACTTGCTAAATCACTATTCTATGAAATGGAAAATTATGAAAACAGTATTTTGCCACCTTATCTGACAATATATACAGGCATTGAGGAATAGATGGCCAGCCTCAAATCTGGAAAGACATAGGTTCCAGGGACACCTCTCTGTGACCCTAGGAAAGCTGCTTACTCTCTAAAGAAACTAAGCCTAGGGGGCGGAGCCAAGATGGCGGAGTAGAAACAGCTCGTCCAAGCCTCTCTGCCTCCAGATTCTCCACAAACTATGTGAAAAAGGACTCTGAAAAACTTCTGGAGCCCCAGCACCCACAGAACGACACAGAGAAGCTAACCTCCCGCTGAGGACAGCCCAGCACCCTGCAGGAAGGACCAGCGCAGCGGTCTGGGAGCCGGCAGCGCGCAGAGCGCAGGAGCCGAGCCGAGCCCAGGTCCGCGTGAGCCGAGGTTTTAGCCCCAGGGCGGCAGGGCCAGCAGCCAGCTGGAGGAACCCCAGAACACCAGGAACTGTGGGGACCCCAGAATTATCAACATAGACTTGCCTAGGACAAAGTAAGAGGTTAGTGTCCTATGGACTTTGGGACCTGTATTTGGGGAATGCGTCAGCTCCCTCCCCTGGGGGCTAGAAGCAGCTGAGGAGACACGCCATTGTGTAGTTTTCATAGGCATTTCCGGCTCCCAGCCTACAAATCGTGGGGAGATCCAGCGATCAGTCTTGGGGGGTAATCGCTCTTGCTTTAACCTCCCTGGATCTGGATTGTGATCTAGGGTGGAAGTTGTGGGTGGGTTTACAGCTTGCCAGAAACGGAAGTTGCCCCCCACACGTTCGGGACGAAAATTCCTCTATCTGGCCTTAAAGCCATAGTGTGGCAACAAGCCCAACAGTCAAGCAATTAAGTGGCAACATGCCAAGGCAAAGGAAACAGAAAAATGCAACCCTAGACTCCTATTTTGGGGGCATAGAGCGGGAAAAGGACTGTGAGGCCAGAAGTCCTGCTCCAAAAGCCCCAGGGGAAAACATGAGTGGGTTGCAGGCCATAGAGGACCTTAAGAAGGACTTTAAAAATCAAATAAGAGAAGTGGAGGAAAAATTGGAAAGAGAAATGAGAAGGATGCAGGAAAAGTATGAAATGAGGGTCAACAGCCTGACTGAGGAAAACAACACCTTAAAAAATAGACTAACTCAAATGGCAAAGGAGGCCCAAAAGGGCAATGAGGAGAAGAATGCCTTAAAAAGTCGAATTTGCCAGATGGAAAAAGAATCTCAGAAGTTCACTGAGGAGATTCATTCCTTCAGAGTTAGACTGGAGCAAATGGAAGCTAATGACTTTATGAGAAATCAAGATGCTGTTAAGCAGATCCAAACAAATGAAAGATTAGAAGGCAATGTGAAATATCTCATGGAAAAACCACTGACCTGGAAAATAGATCCAGGAGAGACAATTTAAAAATTATTGGACTACCTGATAGCCATGATCAAGGAAAGAACCTAGAAATCACCCTTCAAGAAATTCTCAAGGAAAACTGCCCTGATGTTTTAGATCCAGAGGGCAAAATAGAGGTTGAAAGAATCCACAGATCACCTCCTGAAAAAGATCCCAAAAAGAAAACTCCCAGGAATATTATAGCCAGGTTCCAGAATCCCAGATCAAGGAGAAAATACTACAAGCAGCCAGGAAGAAACAATTTCAATATTGTGGAAACACAATCAGAATAGCCCAGGACCTGGCAGCTTCTACACTGAGGGATCGGAGGGCATGGAATATGATATTCCAGAGGGCAAAAGAACTGGGAATGAACCCAAGGGTCACCTACCCAGCAAAACTGAGTATTTTGTTTCAGGGGAAAATATGGTCATTCAGTGGAATAGAGGACTTTCAAGCATTCTTGAGGAAAAAACCAGAGTTGAATAGAAAATTTGACATCCAGACGCAAGAAGTAAGAGATGCCTGAGAAGGTAATAGGGAAAAGAAATCAAAAGGAACTTATCAAAGTTGAACTATTTACATTCCTATATGGAAAAGCAATATCTGTGACTGATGATATCTTTCTCACTATGAAAATAATGGAAGAAGGGGGTGTGGTCATATGAATACATATGTGAATGTGTGTGTATATGGTTACAGTTATATATGGATAGAGGGCATAGGTTGAATTTGTTGGGAAGGGAGAATACTCAAGGGATGAAATTATGAGGTGAGAGAGGAAAGTGGCAAGAGGAGATGGGGAGAGACAGGGTAGGGTAAACTATCCCATGTAGAAGAAGCAAGGGGAAGTGGTTGCAAAGGAGAGGGAGAATAAGGAAGGCTAAAAAGGCAAAACCACATTCACATTGAATTTGGTTCAGGGAGAAAATGACATACATACTAAATGGGATATCTCAACCTGCAGCAGGATAGGGGGAAGGGGGATGAGAGGAGGGATGATGGATGGGAGGGCATCCTTGGGGGGAGGGGAGGTTGGAAGTACCCACTATAGAAGAGGGACAGGATCATGTAGGGAATGGACCAGGTGGGGGGTGGGATGAGTGGGAGGAATTATAAGCAGCCTTGTACAATATATCTACTATGATAATGTTTTGCATAGCTAGACATGTACAACATATACTGAATTACTTATATCCCAAGAAGGAATGGGTGACAAGGGAGGAAGGAAATGGATCTGAAATTCGAGGTCGTAACATTAAATGTTTCAAATATATATATAAATACTATTATTAATACTCTTTTGCCTATAATTGGGAGATAAGATGTGCAGGCATTGGGACACAAAGATTCATCTTCCTCTAATGGAAAAGTCGATGGGGGTATGGGAGAAGGTATGGGAGAGAGCAGATTGGAGGAAGCGATATCTTGTGGGACTGCTATTCTGGGAGGTTGGGTAGGGGAATAATGGGGGGAAAATGATTGTAACTCAAAATCTGGCGGAAATGAATGATGTAAAACAGAAGTTAATAAAGTATTTGTTTTAAAAAAAAAAAAAAAGAAACTAAGCCTAGAAGTTACAGAGATGTTGACTTTCAATTGTATATGGAGTTTCCTCAACTGGAAGCTCCCTAGGGAAATCATAGATCTTTTTATTAATCCTATCACTTATCACAAAATAAGCAATGGATTTTGATTAACTTGAATGGGAAACATACCTCTGCCAAATGATCATTTTACATTTTTTCCTCATGTCTATCTTCATAGGGTCTCAGAAGGTATTTGATAGCTAATTCATGTTAGCATCAAAGATAGTGTTTTCCAGTTCCACATATTCAATTCAAATACTCTAACAAAATCCTTAAAATAGCAGATCTTACCTAAGATTCCTTAGAAATAATTTTCCAGAAGCTACACTACAGTTATAATTAAGAAATCAATTTAGATCATTATTGGATAACCTATTTCATTTATCATTTAACCTGAATAAAATATAAGACAACTCTCTTTTTAAGAGTTAAAAAAAAGTATTTATACACTGGCTAGGTGGTGCAATGAATAGAGTACTGACACTGGAGTCAAGAGGATCTGAGTTAAAATCTGACCTCAGATGCTTAACACTTACTAGCAGCATGACTTTGAGCAAGTCACTCAACCCCAATTACCCTGCCTTCCTCTCTCAAAAAAAAAAAAAAGATTTTTTATAGAAAGTGTCAGTTTGTGATGACAAAATCTTTTTCACAGTAAAGATGACATGTATCTCTTCAAATCAAGCAAAATAGATTTGTGGCTTATAGAATCATTGAGTGAATTCAGAAGGATCTGGAAAGCCAAACTTAACATAAGAGTAAAGATGATCTTTAAAAAAAAAAAGCCTGAATTTTTGTACATACTTGATGATTCCTAATGTTGCCTTTATAAAAAATCTCATTGTTTGACTCCAGCTATTTCAAGGCATCAGGAAGTTCTCAAAAAAATTGCAAAGGAAAATTAATTTTATAAATTTATAATTGTATCCAAATAATGTAGATGCTGCTCTCTCCATAGAGCCTTCCCTGTTTCCAAACAGTAAACACAAGCTTTTGCCTTCTGTTCTCATGCTGTACTTTGACTTCTATTTCTGTAATGAATGAATCCTATTTTTTATTAGTGTTGCTTATCCTTTATTTTCAAAGATCAATGATATCATGATATTTAGGTAAATTAAAAAAAAACAGTGGATAATGAATGATGCTTTGACTTCCATGTGAATTGGATTTAACTGAGGCAGACTTGTATAAAGTCATCAGCCCTATTTGTTCTTCCATAGTCATCAAAGTCCAGTGGTAGAACAAAAGTCAAGATGACTGGCAATGGCCTGTGATTCAGTGGATGACATTGGTGTCTTTGATGTATAACCAAGCTCTAAGTGCCTGCTTCAGCTGCCTTCATGGTCAAAGAAACAAATTGTTCTCCTCTGCCCATTCTACTGGGGAAATCTTCACATAATTGGGATGGACTTCCCCCTAATTCACCAACAGTTTTGAGATTTGTCAGTGACCTTCAACCTGGTTTATCCTGCCTTCTGAGATGGTTTTCATGAGATGGCCACTGTGCATGTTGCAACTTCTTAGAGTCACAGTTAAGACTTTGGGAGACACCAAAGGTGGATGAGTAGCCTTGAAAAGGACTTGGCAAGCCCCCACAATGGAGGTGCTAGTCCACTCTGAACACCCCATACACTGTATCATGTATTATACTATTTTATGTATATGCCTTTTCCCTCTATTAGACTGAAAATTCCCTGAGAGTGGGAATTAACTTTGCTTTATCTAAAATCTTTTTTCTCTCCTACTGCCTAGTACAGTGGTCTTCACAGAAGAGGGGATTAATAAAATAAGGGACAGAGACTATATGTGCATGACTTAATTGATATAGGGAGTGTTCAAAAGAGGGAACTATCAGGGCGGCTAGGTGGCACAGTGAGTAGATCGCTGGCCCTGGGGTCAGAAGGACCTGAGTTTGGATCTGGCCTCAGACACTTAACACACACAAACAAAAAAACCCAGCCATGTGACCTTGGGCAAGTTACTTAACCCCAATTGCCCTCCGAAAAGCAAAAAAAAAAAAAAAAAGTGAACTATCACAAAAAATTTGCAACTTCTTTGTGAGTGATTGTAGTTTTGGAAAGTTATATAGAGAACAAAATTAAATTTCTTGCCCAGGGTCTCACAATCAGTAGGTATCAGAAGTGAGATTTGACCCTTTGTTTCATTTGGTTTGAAGAGAGCCTTCTACCCAATATGCAACGCTGCCTCTCAAAAAAATATGTATTGAAACAAACTGACACTTAGAGATCAAATAGATCACATCAAACTTGGTTGGGAAGTTCTACATAGAGGATGCATGGATTTTGGAAGATAGTGATTTTTAAAGGTGGTAAACATGGAAGAAGCTATTCTATTATATTTTAATGATGGGATAAAAATGCATTGTCATTTTATTGAATGTGAAAGTATCATTTAATATTTTAAATCTACCTCCAAGAGTTTCTGTGGGGCTAAAATCACACAGAGGTAAATGTGAACTCATTTGAAAAGCATAAAACCCTATTTGAAACTCAGTTATTATTAATAAACAAATAAAACAAAATATGAAAGACAACATATATTTCAAAAATATCAACTCTTGTGTGGTCATTCATTTTTTAAAGTATTACATAAGCAATTCTTTCTAATTGGAAATGCCATTATGTATTTATACACAGTTTAATTTTTTTAAATCTTAGATTTTTTTTATAACTTCAGTGTTTAGAACACTACCTAGAATATAAAAGGAGCTTAATAAATGGCTGACATTCCTCAGGTTTTTGAGAACAGGACTATTGCATAAAATGAGGTCCTGCTATAGGGAATAATTAACATATGAAGAAAGGAGAAATAGTTCAGTTACTAGTTTCATAGATCTTTGGGGGGGTGTATATCTTAGAATTTAATGAAGCATGATACATAAAACATGCTTTAAAGTTTTGACCAGTTGGAAACCTCATTATCACTTAATTTTTTTGCCCTGAGGCGTAATAACCTTAGCTTCTCAAATGAGGGGGAAAACATGTATGGGGTGGAGCAATGAGGGAGTATAGAGGTGAAGTATTGGGCAATGAGGAGTGCATGATGAGTGGTCCAATCTAACATGAATTATAAATTACAAGCTAATATGATAAGAAGTTGGCTACTTACCTGTATTTCTTTCCCTTTGAAGATCTTTACCCAGCACAATAATCTTTGGATCTAAAGCATTAGCAGGCATTTGTTCAATAAATAAGTATAGATTTCTAGTTATATATAATTTAAAATTTCCTTTGGTAAATTTATTATCAAAATTTAAATAGTATACATATGTCTCTATAAATTAGATACATATATAACATGTGATTTGTGTGTGTATGTCTGTGTCTCTGTGTATGCATGTGTGTATATGGAGAAAGAGAGAATAAGGGAGACAAAGACAGAAACAGATAGAAAAAAAAACAGAGACAGAGGTTTGTTTTTAAATTTGTGGGTTTATTGTTTGTCAATGTGAATAAAATAGGAAAAATATGAAAAAAAATTTAAAAATTACCAAAGGAAAGTATTTCAATTGGCCCTATAAAACCTTGAGTCAAGTTAAGCTCCAACACAGTTCACTGTCCTGGGGGTAAGGTACATTAGCACATCTGCACCAAAGCTGTCACCAAGAGGGGAATAAAATAAATTAATCCAGTATTAATCCATCAAATGAATATCTATATTCACAGCTAAAGGTAACACCCGTAAAGGCAACAGCAAGAACTTTGAAGACATTATCATACCTAGGGACAAAATATATCAAGTGAGCATACATCATTCTAAATTAAGAAATAAATCTATACCATGCCAAGCCAGAATCAAGTGTTCCTCTTTTAAAACCTGTTTTCTGGGCAAATGTGTGAAAATAAACTTTCCATTCATATTATTTTACTTTAGGCTGCATACAACTTTCACACAGAGAGATGATGAAACACCCAGAGCTGATGAAAAATTAATAAGAAGCTTGAGTGGCAAGGGCAAAGAAGTCAAATGAAGCAGGTGTCCGTCAATATGATGCCTTCATTCTCCAATCAAGTCTTCTGAGGTGTTCAAGAATATTTTATTTCAGTATAATTATTTTCCATTTGTGGTTAAACTGACTTTGCTGTTATTGTCCTCATAAGGCAACATTCAGAAGTGTGTGTGTGTGTGTGTGTGTGTGTGTTTGAGTGTGTTTGTCTATGTGTGTGCCTGTGTGTATATCTCTACATGAATAGATGGGTAAGGGGTAGGTGGTAGATAGATAATTTGGTGAGGTCAAAGTTAATATAAAATTAAAGGAAACTGTATTCTTTAAGAAATTTGAATTGATATAAGTTGACAATGAAGGAGCACTTGAATCTGCCTTTTTTCTATCATATTCATTTTTCTATACAAACACATGTATCATAGAGAGTTATTTTCAGGAAAAAAATAAGCCTCTTCTAAGTTTAGATGTATTTTATCAACTTCAGATTGCTATATTTTCTTGGGCAAAATGTATCTCTCACAACCTAAATAATATTCATTTCTTCAGCTAAAACATTCTCCCAGAAGATGTGAACAATTGTTCCTTTTGAGTTTATGCAAAAACTGCATAGATTTCTACACGTTAAGGTTCAGCTGACCTATAATCTCTCTTATACTTGAATATTTGCAACACAAAGCCATTATCTTCTACAAATAAATCGGAATCTGTCTCCTTACATGTTACTGCAGAATCCTTTATTTTTCCCCTGAAAACAATCAGAAGCTTTTTCCTTTTCTTTTAATGTTCACATCATTTTAAATCATGCTGGTCCAAATATAATTCATATTTTTCCCTCTAAAAATGGTATATATGAAATTTCAGTGTCATCTTTCAGCTTTGGGGTTTTGTTTTTTTTTCTACTTGTTTACATGTATTTTTCATTCCTTTCATATTTAGCAGTAAAGCCTTTATTCAGATCAATAGTATAAAGTTTTCCAGAAAAACATATAAGTTATTATTCAGGAGCAAGGAGAGAATCGTTGGCATAGCTCAAGAATGAAACTACTTTTACTTCTGGTAATATACAACATATTACAGTCAATTATCGATCTTAGCCCAAATAATTTTAAACCTCAGAATATCAGTGTCATTTGTATTTGGCTTTAGAAGACATTTTGTAGGGGGTAGAGTCAAGATGGTGGAGTAGAAACTGGATTTCCACAGGGCTCCAGCTTCTACTTCCCCCAATTCATGTAAAAAGGGGACTCTGAACAAACTTTGGGGCTCCAGAACCCATAAAATGACACAGAAAATCTAACCTCCCACTGAAGACAACCCGGCACACCAGCAGGAATTGGCCAGCACAGCACTCTGGGAGCTAACCCCAGCCCTTGCAAGCCAGAGGTTTTAGCCCCAGGGCAGGCCTGATCAACCAAGAACTGGAGGGACTTCAGATCGCCAGCAGCTGCGGTGGTTTACAGAATTATCAACGTATAGATACTAAGGACAAAGCGAGAGGCCAGTGAAGCATGGACTTTGGGATCCAGTAGTTGGGAGTGTGTTGGATTTTGCCCCCAGGGTGAGAAGTGGCTGCTTTAGCTCCTGGCCTGCAGAGTGTAGGGGGACCAAGCAACCAGTCTGAGGGGTAATCACTCTTGCTTTAACCTGCTTGGATCTGGATTGCGGTCTAGGGTGGAGATTCTGGGGTGTGCAGCTTGCCAGAGCAGGTGGAGGATTCAAAGAGGGCACCCAATTAATAATTTGGCAGGTGAGAAAACCTCAGTGTTTGGGACAGAAGATCCCCTGTCTAATGGCAGAGTCCTATTTGGCAAAAAGCCCAGGGGTCAAGTGATTGAGTGGCAACATGAGCAGGAAAAGGAAACAAAATCAACAGAGCACCCCAACTTTACACTATTATTTTGGTGACAAAAAAGATCAAAGCATGGAATAGGAGGAAGACAGTGAATTCAGAACTCCTGCACCAAGAGCTTCAAAGAAAAGGATGAGCTGCTTATAGGCCATAGAGGACCTTAAGAGGCAAATAAGAGAAGTGGAGGAAAAATTGGGAAGAGAAATGAGAACATGCAAGAAAATTATGAAATGAGAGTCAACAGCCTGACTGAGGAAAATAACACCTTAAAAAATAGACTAACTCAAATGGCAAAAGAGGTTCAAAAAGGCAATGAGGAGAATAATGCCTTAAAAAGTTGAATTTGCCAAACGGAAAAAGAATCTCAAAAGCTCACTGAGGAGAATCATTCCCTTAGATTTAGATTGGTGTGAAGGAAAGCTAGTGACTTTATGAGAAATAAAGATGCTGTTAAACAGATTCAAACAAATGAAAGATTAGAAGACAATGTGAAATATCTCGTGGGAAAAACCACTGACCTGGAAAATAGATCCAGCAGAGATATTTTAAAAATTATTGGACTACCTGAAAGCTGTGATCAAAGAAAGAACCTAGAAATCATACTCCAAGAAATTCTCAAGGAAAACTGCCCTGATGTTTTAGAACCAGAGAGCAAAACAGATGTTGAAAGAATCCACCAATCATCTCCTGAAAAAGAAAACTCCTGGGACTATTATAGCCAGTTTACAAAATTTCCAGATCAAGAAGAGAATATTACAAGCAGCCAGGAAGAAAATTAATTGAAGGAGTTTCCTACTTAGGGAAACCACCCATCTTTTTTTTTTTTTTTTAGAATTTTTTTAGAATTTAGATATGTCTGATATTTTGAGAATTTAAAGGACTTCAAAAGCCACAGTAACTTAGAAATTTCTTCAGTTTCATTATTCTGTCTTCCTCCTCCTGGTCCTCTTTATCTCTTTGTAATTTTCCAAGATAATTTGTGTTACACTTGTAGAGATAGTTGTTCAGATTTTTTTTTTTAAGTACCAAATACAATTTTATTTTTTACAAAACAAACAATGATCATTAGTAAAAGGGACAGGAAAACCTCAGGTGAAGGTCAGGTAAAAGGTATCCATATGCAGTTTTAGAACAAAGAAGCTCTTTAAAAAAGTTCTAAAAGAGGCCAATACTGGTGACATTATTGTATCCAAAAATATCAGACAGCTAGGAGTAAACTTCTACCAAAAAAAAAAAAGGCCCAAAGTGTTACCAGTGCAGCAGAACATGCCCTAAAGTAAGTCACATTACAGTTCATATTTTCCACAGCAAAGTCAACCTTTCTCTGTAGGGAGAAGAATAGGGGAGACATAGACTATCCACCAGGTTGGGAGAGTAAAACCCCTGAGTTGATCAATCTTCCCACTTTCCATAAAGCGTTGTTCACGTGACTTTGAAAAGAAACATCAAACACCGTACTTGTTTCTTCTTTAAGCTCTCTCAGAACAGCTATGGTGGACTCACCACTGGCATTTAGAATCCGCCCAAAGAACTTGCTTCACAAATCGCCATCTCTTAGCTTGGGAAGGCACTGAAGGAGTTTCCAGTGGGAACCATCCCAGGCAACTTGTAAGTGCTCCTTAAACAACAGTAAATGTGCTAGATCGGCAATCCCGATCAGGTGGACTTCGTAAGGAGAAACACAGTCAGCAATGATTTTTTGTCCTTCTAGTAACTGTACGGTCCGAAAGCCATGTAGGGTAGGAACATCTGGCTGTGCCTTCAGGTCTATACTGTAGGAGAAGTCCACTATCTTCAAAGCCTGGTCATTTTGAGTACAGACACAGGCATCACTAATCCTGTTTCCAAGTATCAGACTCCTAGGACCCAAGTCTCCATGCACTATTTCTGCTCTGTGCAGCTTCTCCACTAATGCCAAGAGATTGTGAATAAGCAAAATCGTTACTGCAGGGTCAATGAATTCACTGTGCTGGAGGAGATCCCAAAGCGTGAAACAGTTTATATTTTGGTGCAAAATAATACAGCCATCTTGGTATACATGACAGCTACAGTCGTTACTGAAATTGTGATCAAACTCTTCATTCAGACGCTCTCTTAACTTGAGGATGATATAATAATCCCACGGCACAGGCTGAGAATACACCTTTATTGGAATTAATTTTGCAGAGTGACCCGGAACTACCCAAAATATCCTGTAATCTTCACCAATTAGGTTTTCCTGTTTGATGCAGTAATCTTCATTACCTAACTCAATCTCTTTTTCCACTTCCAACTCAGGCATGGATCTCTCTTCTAAATAGAATTCTGGAGAGGCCCTTAACTCTGGCAGTGAGTCTAGCAGTTGCCTACGCTGCTGTAAGCACCAGGGTGAGAGAGAAGAATTATCCAAAGAATGAATGATGCTCTCATCATTACTAAGTTCCAGTTTCTCAGGTATCTGAAGGTATTTAGTTGAGGAAACACTTGTAATTGAGGAGGCAGAGGAGCCTGAGAACCCAGAGGAGCAGGTGTTTTCTTGACTGTTTTCCACAATTGGGCTCAATTTCTTAATGCCAAGAGCTTGGTTGTAAGTAACTTCACAAACAGTTTGCTGGTTTATAGACGTTCTCTTCAACTGTAGATCTTCCTGTAGAATTCTTTCAGGATTGGCAGACAGGTGCTTCTGTGTTACTATTCCATGAAAAGGAGTTGATACAAAACGGGCTGCCCTAACAAAGTCGCAAGTGTCTTCTGGGTTGGGACATATAGGCATATTTCTAAAACCTGTGATAATGGCATCTTCACTCAGGGGCTCAATTCCAATGAACTCATCACAAACTTCTAGAGGAAGATCTTCCTTTGGAGTCATGTCTTCTGAAGATTTTAGAACAGCAAGAGCTCTTCGTTGGCCTGACGCCTGTAGAGGTTCTGCAGGAAGACTGATGTTCTGGTTTTCTGAAGGAACAGATTCATCAAAAATGGAGAATGGTATGACAGGACCTTTAGAAGATAGTTCCTTCCAAGTGTCTTCTACAAGTGGAGGTTCCCTGAAAAGAGCCTCCTCTCCTGGGATGTCCTGAAGCCTGGAAGCACATCCTCCATCAGCTCTCTCTCTTGTTGGCATACTTTCTCCAGGCTGATCACACAGCCTTTCTTGTTGGGTTGTCTGGATTTCCTTTAGCATCTTCTCCATCTCCTCAATCTGCTTCCGCATTTCTGCTCTTTTCTGTGCCCCAGTCAGCAGCTCAGCTTCCCTTTTCTCCTTCAATTTCTTCCAGAAAACTTCAGCCCGGATTTCCTCAAAGGAGAACTCCCCAACTCCAGCATAAATCTTCTCCTTACAACACATCATCTTCTCTTTCTTCTCCTGAGACTCTTGTTGATGACTTTGTACACGTTGCAGGGGATCTTCTTCTTCCTTTCCAGGTTTTCTAGCACTGAGGATATGATTTATGCTGGGTTCAATTTTACAAGGAGTCATGATTTGTTGCTGCACAGACTCTTCCACATATGGGATAAAATTTGGTAGCGTAGTTGGCACAGCGGCCACAGAAGCTGGATTACTACGAAGTCGGCCTTTGGTCCAAGGTCCCGCCTGCAGTTCATTCTCTTTGGCCCTACAAACAGGTGGTGCTTTCCATGGTTCAGCTGTAACCATAGGCAGTTCTGTTCTGGAGGCTCCATCAGCATTTTCATCAAAAACAGCAAATTTAGAGCCCCTTAACATCTGCTGATTAACTGGATTTGGAAGCCCATGATCCTGGTTTGCAGCCTTAAGAGCACTTCCTACACGGTTAATGGGGACTTTTGCTATTTTTTTCCCTTTGCTTTTCAGATCAGCTAAGGTGCTTCGTTGAGGTCCAGAAGCCTCAAGGACATCTTCTTCTTCCCCTTTTTCAAGTGCCAACAGAGTGTGCCGAGACACACGAAACTGGAACTGCCGATGATGTGACTGCAGTTTGTCCAGTGGCTCAGCCTTGCACTGAAATCCTTCTTGGAATATCAAATCTGCTTTCTTATAGTTTTCTCTGGTCTCATATTCTTCAGCCCATGAAATATAGAACTGGGCGAGAGAAATGCCAATCCCTTGACTATGCAAGTAACTATACATATCCAAAGGTTCATTGCATAAACGTCCCAATTTAAGCCAAAGACTGAGAAACCGGGGATCATTATAATATCGTTTCTCCTCCTGAAGGGCTTCTACAGCTCTTTCTAATAATGTTGACATATTACTTTCCTTTCCACCTTGAGGGAAGTTCTGCTCTGTCCAGTTAATATATCTCATCCAAACATCTAGTGGATCATCTCCGGTATAAAATCGAATTTCAGATTCAAATGCTCTTTTTTGCTGATGAAGAGCAGTATGACTGGCCGTATCCTGCTGTGCCAGTGCTTCCTGCAACGTAGACATGATCCGGCCTTGCCTCAAGGGCAGTACATTTTCTTTACTCAGCTCCCACTCATCCCCCTCCATGGCTTTACGCTTTTGGATAACTGGCAATTTGTTAATTCCTCAGTATACTTCCTCTACCGGCTCAAAGGGTCTCCTCCTGACCCCAGCCCAATGGCCCACTTCCTAATCAGGGTCTGGTCCCTCCACTTCTCCCCCCTCCCCTCCACCTTGAGGGACCCACCAACGGTGGTGAGAATCAAGAGTCTCCCAACATCCACTTCCAGTTTTTCAGATTTTTAAAGCCAGAAAGGTCCAGTTGTAGAACTCAGATATGCACTGGAGCCTAACATCTTCCCACCTCCAGTTTTTGTGGGGCCATAGACAAAACAGGGGAAGTGGCAATGTCAACAGAAGAGTTGAAGGCAGAGCAAAGAGAGTGGAGGCAGCCTTTGGAACTGACTTGTTATATCTGGCTGGAGAATCCTTGCAAAACTAGAGACAACATCGTACTCTGTTGGATCATGGTGCCTAAGTAAAAATTGTCAAATTCTTGGAAGATTCCACAAATATCCTACTCTTCCCATGTAGAAATATTCCAGTTGTATAAAATCTTGACTTTTTAAATTGACTTCCCTTGGCAATGCTGAGGATTAACTCAATCCTTTTGACTTTGTTTGTACAATATAGATATACAAGATCTATCTATATACAATATACAATCATGTGTTTCCTCATAATAGTATTGTATGGATTAACTTGTGACCA
The DNA here is from genome assembly GCA_011680675.1 of Gymnobelideus leadbeateri. Classification (NCBI taxonomy): domain Eukaryota; kingdom Metazoa; phylum Chordata; class Mammalia; order Diprotodontia; family Petauridae; genus Gymnobelideus; species Gymnobelideus leadbeateri. The sequence goes on from WOXC01000373.1 coordinate 22,030, forward strand.
AAGTGTATTTAGAATAAGTCACATGTGTGATGACATTTTAGCTCTCATGCTTGTATGCTAGTATCAGATTTCAATAAATATAATTTGGTTAGCATTACCCCTTAATTATGCTCTGTACTTCAAAGATTCAAACTTTCCCTTTTAGGGGATCTCCCCTCTTCTGATGCAGATGACAAACCAATCCCTACATAAGCCATAGTAGATGCTTTCATAAATTGTACCTTCTTCTTCCCTCCCTCCTCCCAAAGAATGTGTACAATGGTCAACCTCCTAGTACTTTATCTCTCAGCTTGGTTAAGCTGTTCTCTAAGCAACAGACACATAGTCTGTCTCCAGACCCATTTTTGAAGACTTTTTACCCTGTTATGGCTAGAGGTTGGACTCTGTTGGCAAGGCCTTGAGGACCTAAGGTCTTCATTACATTGCGATAAAGCATTAGAGTAGGCCCCTAAGGAAGCAGTTATATTCTGGATTATATATTTAATTCAGTTTACTGGTGATCATAGATATCCTGCAATAATTTTTTTTAGATTTTCTTTTTCTCTGTAAAATAAAATAAAATACTTTCCTACCTTTCAATCTTTTCCTCATAATTTATATTTCTGCAAATTGGGCAATTGGTCCTTACTAACTTTTTCAGTGCAGTTCTCCTGCTGGGATGAGAATCATGCTGAGAGAGTGGAATAGCTTACAAACCACTTATTTCACACCATACACCTTGTTAGAAAAATTATAACTATAAATCAATGAAATAAGTTGATTCCCCACTGTCAAAAAAACTGCTAAAACTACTAATGCTTTCTCTCCTGAGCTGAAAATTAATCTTACAAATCCAAGTGGAAGATTTTCAAGAATGCAATAAATCTGTGGATGTTTTTCAATAGGAATATTTGAAACAGAAAGAAGACAGCCAAGAGACACACACATGCATGTAGAACTTGCTGGACTATGTAAGCAAATCCCATTTACTCAAATATTCAGCAATTTAGGATGTTGCTTTTGGAAGAGGTCATTATCACTGATATTTGTGATACTTGTTAATATTGTCATTGTTTTCATTATTGATTTCATTATGTTTGTATTTAACATGAGATGGAGTCATCATGATGTAATTGAAAGAGCACTGACTACAATCATGAGACCTGAGTTCAAATCCTATATCTGTCACCTGTGTGACTTTACTTAACATTCCAGGACTCAGTTTTCTCATCTGTAAAATGAGGTTATTCAAATACATATCCTCTAAGGCTAGCTCTGAATTTATGTTCCAATGATTCCTCAAGGAAAAAAAAAAACAACAACATCATCATCATCAGGACAAGACTCTAGAAATTCCCCATTAAAGAAAGGCCCAGGGCCAGCTAGTATTTAAATTAAAGTTCTGGTTTCAAAGGATTTCTAATTAAAGTAAGAGTTTGTTTGTCCTAGCAAGTCACAGACTGGGGAAAAACAAGTTACCGATTTTTGTCTGGTTATATATTCTGGCAGAGTCAAATAGCTATATTACAAACAGAATATTATAAATTCAACAAAAATGATGGACACAAAATGTAGAGAGGAGGGAAAAATCTAAAATAATGCTACATATCCTTTTGGGGAGCAATGACTCCACATGACTGTGGAAGGCCCAGATTTGCAACTTCATAGTTATAGATAACTCCTAGATTGGAAATTCCCTCCATAGATGTGGATGAAAAAAATATCCATAAGTTATAGCCTTGTATAGCTGGGTGCTGCAGAGTTAATAACCCATGTTTACAGAGAGCATGTATCAGATGTAGGAATTAATACTAGATTTTCCTGACCACAAGACCATCTATGTATCCATTATGAAAAATTAAATTTCTTACATTTGTACATGCATAGGGACTATTCACACACTTGGAAGCATTCCATATAAATGAAAAGTTATGAAACAGAACATTAAACAATTTGGTTTCAAATACTGTGTAATAAAGATTTAGAGGGGTTGATTTTGAATATTGTAAAATTTATTTCATTTTTGCTTTTGTTTTACTTTATATCAAGAGCTATACAAAGCAACAATATATTGGAAATATGTTTTCTTAGGTAGTTTCATAAAACACCTAGAGATTTTGACTTACCTACAATCATATGGCCAATATGTGGCAGATCTCTAGTCTATCTTCCTTCTATACTGTTTCTATAGAATTCCAGGTCATCATATTCAGCCATAATTTCTCTCCTAAACTCTGGTCTTCTTCTTTTTTTTTTAAAGCAATTGGGGTTAAGTAACTTGCTCAAGGTTACACGGCTAGTCATTATTTATGCGTGGGTGCTCATTTTCTTTTTTTTTTTTTTTTTTTAATTTTTGGATTGAGACAGCAGGAGTGGGTGGGATTGGTGGTCTCCAGCTGGGAATATTTAAGGAACAGTGACTGCTTTAGGGATATAGTTTGCATGAGAGTGGTTGGTTTTTGTTTTTTTTGTTTGTTTGTTTGTTTGTTTTTTGGTTTTTTTTTTTTTTTTTGCTTTTTGGAAGGCAATTGGGGTTAAGTAACTTGCCCATGGTCACACGGCTAGGTTTTGTTTGTGTGTGCGTTAAGTGTCTGAGGTCAGATCCAAACTCAGGTCCTTCTGATTCCAGGGCCGACGCTCTACTCACTGCGCCACCTAGCCGCCCCTTGGGGTGCTCATTTTCTGAGGCCGGATCTGATCTCGGGTCATCCCAACTCCGAGGCCGGCGCTCTTACTCACTGCACCACCTAGCTGCCCCTTTAGGGCAATTGGGGTTAAGTAACTTTCCCAAGGTTACACGTCTAGGTTTTTGTTTGTGTGGATTAAGTGTCGGAGGCCAGCTCAGAACTCAAGTACTTCTGACTCCAGGGCCAGCGCTCTATTCACTGCGCCACCTAGCCACCCCTACTCTGGTCTTCTTTTGGAAATTTTAGCATATCAAAAAGAAAAGCTGTTATCATACTGTAATAGCAATCAAAGAAGTACTTAGCACCTTGTTTGAGTTCACATGTCTTTGAGCCTTGACCTGATTATATCGAGTTCTTGTTATGAATGTTGTGAATCCCAGTTACTGATGCAACAGGAAGGGGCAAAACAGGGAGGAGCTTAATGACCTTATATAAAGAGAAGCCCAGACTGGGACAGAGCAGAACTGAGAGAGCACTTGTGGTGGCAGCCTTTGAGAAGGGCACATTTGTGGTGGTAGCTCTCTGTCTCTTCTGTGTTGATTTTTGTTTGTGATGTGTGTTGAGTTCTCAGAACTTATTGGTGGGTCTGTATTGATTTCACAGGCAAATAGCAAATTTATGATGGTGTTGGCAATGTGTATGAATGTGTTCTTTTAAGCTTTGTCTTCCCAGAAACAGAAACTGTGAAGGACTTGAGGTGAAGTGGACATTGTGAGCTTCAATATGGAATGGGAACTGGACAAGGAGGTGGACAAGGAGCTGAGGGCTGCCTGCCTTTGAATCCAGGTGACAGTTGGATAGATTCAGGCAGAAGCTGGGACCATGGAAGAGGAACCATGGAAGCTGAGAGCCAGCCTCTTGTCAAGATAAGAGTATCCAATGCTGACTGAGAAGAGTATGATTTACTGTGACCTAGGAATGGAGAACTTTGACTTTTGTACTTTGTGTCCCTTAAGGAAGCCTGCTCCTTAAGGATGACTGAGTTAAGGACTTACTGAATGATATCTTTTGTTTAAAACAAGGTGACCACTTTGGTTAAAGCTATGTGGCCACTTTAGTGATAACTTTTTATGCTATAACATTGTGAACGCTGTACTTTGGTTTCTGTTAATGTTTTGTCTTAGTTTGTTACTGAATAAATAGATATTTCACTAAACTATGTAATCAGAACATTGAAGATGTTCACAGCAGCAGTGCTCTGGAAAGCTGCTCATTCTTGGCTTTACACATACGAACTTACTTCTCTTCTAAATGTACTATTTTTGTCAAGGAACCACCATGTTTCCAGTTATGCAAGTTCATAACCTTGGTTTTGTTTCTTTTGGTCTCCCTCATACAGTGTATATAGTTTCATTTTTTATCTTTGTATTTATAATACAGAGCAGAGTGCCTGTGTTAAAGTATATATTTAATAAATGCTTCTTGATTTATTAATTCCTTGCTAGAAATTCCCTTTTCCCTCAAATATTGTCTCCAAATAGGATTCCTTGCCAAAAGTCTCCCCCAAACCAAACCTATTCTCCACATATATACCAAAATAACTTTATTAAACAATTTGTTATTTAGTAATTTTTCAGTCATGCCTGACACTATGATCCCACTTGGGGGTTTCTTGACAAAGATATTGGAATCATTTGCTATTTCACTTTCTAGATAATTTTATAGATGAAGAACTGAGGCAAATAGGGTTAAGTGCCATGCCCAGCGTCACACCTCTCCCTCCTCTCCCTCCCCCCACAAACAGAGTACCTGGAAGGCACATGAAGTTTTGTTTTTAATGTTTGTATCTACAGTGCATAGCACAGTATCTCTTTTAGGGTCCATAATTAAAAATAATTATTTATTGATTCATTCTTTATATGGTAGCCAGCTCTTGTTCCATGCTGCCACTCCATTCTGGAGTTAAACTACTACATGTAGATTATTCTTCATTGTTAATATTTCTATTATATCTTCAAAAACCCCATATTGCTTCATTCTCTAGAGGGGGGGAATTCCCCTCAGCAGGAGTGTGCACACAACGTGAGGATTATCTCACTTTACTAACCACAAAAATAGCAAGGATAAGAGCATGAATGTTCCAGGTCCTATACAGCCCCAGGTAAGATTGCCACTGAAGAGAGTCAGCATTAGCAGCTTTGCCTGCATATATAAGAAGTCTTTCTATGATATCTCAGTGCAACTAACAGAAAATCAGTTTGATTTTAACCTGAATTTACCTAACCTTGATATAACTTAATGTGTAAGCAACTTCCAAGTGGGTTCAAATTGACTTTCCTGTTCCCTACACATAACCTATCAATTAACCACAAAACATTTATTAAGTATATTTTATGTCAACGACTGGATTAAGTGTTGGGGATTCAAAGTGAAAACAATCCATATCCTCAAGGAACTCACAATATAATGAAGGAAATAACACTCTAACACCTATATACAAACAAGATATATATATAGGTGGAGAGAAAGAGAGAGAGAGAGAGAGAGAGTGCAAGAGCACTATATATATATGCAAGGTATATAGACATAGATATACAATTTATACTTGAATGCAAGATATATATTTTTATATGTGTGTGTATCTGTGTTACATATACACATACAAGTTTTACACAGATATATATGTATATAATATATACATATGTGTGTAAAACTTGCAGGTATATACATATATACACATTATACAAACACCATGTCAACCACGTTGATCAATAAATACGAATGACTGCTATAACCTCCAGGTTCACATCTACACTCCCTAGCTCAGGATTAATGGTTCTTTGCAATGTGACTACTTCCTACATTTTCAGACTCCTCACAGTCTCCTTCATTCACTTTCTAATTTATTAATTAAGGTTGACTTCACATTCCTAGCACAAAAGTATATCTCTTATACCTTGTCTTTAAACTATCTGTACCTAACTCCCAAAATGTTCTTCCTGCTCACCTTGACCTTTCGACATCATTGGCTTCCTTTGTGACTTACTTCAAAGCCTCCTTCTGTAGATGGCCTTCCTTTGTTCTCCAATACATTTTTTATTTCCTTTAGAAGATTACCTTCTTTCTATTCTGTATATGTCTTATATATCCCTATTTATTTACATGATTTCTCCTGCATTAGAATATAAGTTATTTGAGGCCAAAGTTTTCCTTTGCATCCCCAGTGTTTGGCACATAGTAAGTGCTAAATAAGCTCTTTGTGATTAATAGATAGTGTATGAAATTTTAAAATATAAATAACCATTTTGTTTATCATAATAATTTCAAGCAATTTCAAACTTTTCGAAGGAATTTCTGTTCACTTATTTTTTGGTCATAAGCACTGATGAAATTGTAACCCTGAAGCCAATTTAACCTGTACATTATTATTATTATTTTGGGGGGGTTGGAGGGGGGAGGGCAAGGCAATTGACTTGCCCAAGATCACACAGCCAGGAAGTGTTAAGTGTCTGAGACCAGATTTGAACTCAAGTCCTCCTGATGCCAGGGCCAGTGCTCAATTCACTGCACCACCTAGCCACCCCTTGACCTATATTCTTAAGTTGCCTTATTTCTCAGACAAACTTTGTGTTGACATAATTTGCTGTTTGCACCCCAAGCTGGACCCCCTATTTGTCTTCAGTTGTTAAACATGCTACAAAACGCGTATGAGTCAATCTGCACGAGACTGAGAAACTTTGTAGATAAACAGAATATTATATCTATATTGATATATAGTTTTTCAATTTTTTTTGGAGGGGGGAAGGCATGGCAGTTGGGTTTAAGTGACTTGCCCAAGGTCACATAGCTGGTAAGTGTTATATGTCTGAGGCTGGATTTGAACTCAGGTCCTCCTGATTCGAGGGCTCTATTCACTGCACCACCTAGCCACCCCCACAATATTATATATTCCTAGTCTAGAAGTTCCCAAGGGAAAAAAATGCTGCTTTTGTCATCTTATATATTTATGTTCCTCCTCCCTTTCTTTTATCTTAATTCCTCCCCTTGAGGGGATTAATCCCTTCCACATCAGTACAGTTCCCTTCCTTCACCAATACCACTCCCATTTGAGAGGGGATTGTCTTTCACTACTTTCCTACTCATAAATAGGCAAGCTTCTGACTGTGTTATGAACTCTTTTTTACTTTGTATAGTAGTTCCACATGTATGTTCATTTATCTTATAATAAATTCAATTACAACACATGTTTCATAGACCTATGATTACTTTTTTTTTTTTTTGGTTAATAAAGTTTTTATCTAGGGAACTGATTAAAGGAAGTGAAAATTCAATCACCTGACCATCTTCCTCACAAAGTTTTAATATATAATCTTTGATAATATCATTGAAAACTGGTGCCCTCAACTGGGTCATAAATTCACCAAACTTAAGTCACCAATTAGCTGCTACAAATTAGACTGCTCTGAAACATTTAAACTGATAATTCAAAAAATCCAGATTGATAACACAGCTACATTTAATGAAGTATAATGTAGTGCTGTTCTGTGATTTACAACCATATCACTCTGACAGGGAGAATGTTTAGTATTACAAAGATGCATGATTATAGTACTTTGAAATTTGATATCATTGGGAAGAGCCACAGAATTCACCAAAAGCATATACCTTCTTGCCCTCCTCTTTTAATGTTTTTTTTAGCTTTTTGGAGGGCAATTGGGGTTAAGTAACTTGCCCAAGGTCACACGGCTAGGGTTTTGTTTTTTTTTTTAATTTGTGTGTGCGTTAAGTGTCTGAGGCCGGATCCGAACTCAGGTCCTTCTCACTCCAGGGCCGACACTCTACTCACTGTGCCACCTAGCCGCCCCCCTCTATTAATTTTTAAGCTCAATGCATTGTTCATTTGCACTACTTCACATATTATAAGGGACAATATGATCTACATCTTATGGATCTTTTAATAAATGGGCAATAAAATTTTAGGCAAGTTGACCTACAGAAGAAAAAATGAATTTTGCTGAGAGGGAGTCATTTCATGAAAACCATGAAATACATGGACTATTTGTCAGTTTTTTAGCTGAATGACAAGGATAGAAACTCATCACAGCAACTTCTATTAGGGTGAGAAAATAATAATTAAAGATAACTATAAAGAATTGAGACACAAACAAGAAAAAGAAGAATCACAATGCATTATCTCACCTATATTTATGGGCCTACAAAAGCCTTGACTTGAGAATACATAGACTTTTCAACAAACAAAGAGAAACATGGGAGGGGGAGAGAGACAGAGACAGAGACAGAGAGATAGAAACAGAGAGACAGAGAGCCTATCACTTCTATAGCTTATAAGCTGATGAAGAATCTCAAAGATTCTTTCTCTCCCAGGTATAGAGGGGAGGTGGTAAACTCAACTTTTGGGGGAAAAATAAATGGTAGGACAAGAAGGCAGCTGGGTACTAGTAATTGAAAGGAAAAGAAATGTCTTCTTGAAAAGTAAGTCTGTTTAAAGAAGGGCTCTGTCTTTCATTCCTTATGAACATTTCAGATCTGGTCAAATAATATGCTCTGAGTTAACTTCCTTCTTATTAGAAACTAAGCCTATTTACCTTTATTTTTTCAGGGCTGTATACAATTATCCCTTGTGTGTTAAAAGATCCCATATAGGGGCGTCTAGGTGGTGCAGTGAATAGAGCGCCGGCCCTGGAATCAGAAGGACCTGAGTTCGGAGCCAGCCTCTGACACTTAATCCGCACAAACAAAAACCTAGCCGTGTAACCTTGGGCAAGTTACTTAACCCCAATTGCCCTAAAGGGGCAGCTAGGTGGCGCAGTGAGTAAGAGTGCCGGCCTTGGAGTTTGGATGACCCGAGATCAGATCCGGCCTCAGAAAATGAGCACCCACGCATAAATCAAATGACTAGCCGTGTAACCTTGAGCAAGTTACTTAACCCCAATTGCTTTTAAAAAAAAAAAAAAGATCCCATATATAAAAATTAAGGAAAGCTTCCCTTTTTCTAAGGCATGACTTAGTTTTGAATCAAGGAGATCTTCCCACATTCACAAGAAACAGTCATTTCCTTAATCCAGTCAACAAAATTTATCAGGGGCCTCTCTTGATTTGACCAGAATTGAGAGGGTATAGGAATTACTCATTTTCTTCTGTTTTTTTATTAAAACATCTATAATATAATGTAATGTTTTCTTAATATTTGTAATGTTTTCAATGAGACTGAGGGCCAAACAAGCTTCTAGTTTTAACTCTGTCTCCAGCAATGAACCCAAATCCCTGTGTCTTGTTCTCTGTCTCTGTCATTCTTTTTCTTTTATCTGTTTCTCTTTCTCTTTGTCATTTTTTGTCTGTATCTATCTCTCCATGCACATATACACACATCCACATATTATACACAATATTCTTTGACATATATATTCTCTACAAATGCTTTCTTTCTCCTTGCCTTCCTCCCAATTATTGATTGGGTTAATCTCTTTTAAGCATTTCTGGTAAAATGAGCTAAATGTCCTCTTATACTTAGAGATGTGGCTAAGTGTACTTTATTAGAAAAAGATTTGTTGGTCTGCAGTCTCCTTGAATTGAGAGTTTGATATAGAAGCCAAAAAACTAAAGCAGATTTAGGCTTCTGTATTAACAATGCAATATTCACAATGCCTATGCCAAATATAAATAGGCTTATGTGGTTATTAATCATAAAATACACCAAGCTCTCTATATGGGGGATAAAGCTAGAACATTTATTAAAATACCAAATAAGTGAGTCCCAAAACCAGAAAGTCAAAGCCATCAGTGTAGTTATGAAATTGGCACATGTAGTTAACGTAGTAAACAACCACATTCTCAACCCTTCAAACAGAAGAGGCTACCTCAGGCAAAGGACCTTCTCTCCCCACTCACAGCAACTGCTCAGCGTCCAGGAAGCATGCTCCCAACAGCTCTGGCCCCCCGCAGTTCCCGTCCCTGGCAGTCCCCAACAAGAGTCCTTACCGGAAATTCTGGCTGGCTCAAAAAGGGGTTTGTGCCTCCACCTCTACCTCGCTGCTACTGCTGCTGCTGCTATTGCTGCTAGTCACCATTGTTGTTGTTTTTTTTCTGCTTCCTCTTGCCCCACCCCTTCCTGCTATGTCAGCAAGTCCTATGGGGCATGGAAGATCTTTAAATCCCATAACCCTTACAGCTTCATTTAGAGAGTCAAAATATCTAGTATGTTGAAGGTACTGATATCACTGTATTCTACCCTGGTGGTCTTATGAATGAAGGTTTATGTTCAGTTCTGAGTGCCAGTTGCTAGGATAATAATGATGATGTATAGACTATAAAGAAATAGGCAGTAAGGATATAGAGGTGCTGAAATTTCATAGACTAGGTGTATTAATTTAATAAAGTGGGGCCATTGAGACTGAAGAAGAGTCTGATGATAAAGGGTAGGAGGATAAGGAGAGATAAGGACAATGAGAGCTTTGTTCAAGATTGAAAAAGTCTTCTTATCTAAGGGGCTTTTTCTTCTAGGTTCCATAGAGCAGAATTAGGAGAAATGAGTGGAAGTTGTGAAGGAAAATTTGATAGCAATTAGAGCAGTCCAAAAGTGGAAAGGGAAATACTGAATTTCACAGCACTGGAGGACTATTAGCAGAGATTGTTTTGTTTGTTCTAAATGGTCTCTGATGATGCTTATTAGAAGATATTGCACACAGATTTGTGTGTAATTCTACAAATTAAGTGTCCTACAACTAATTCAATGTAATTAACACAGGGTAATCTGTCAATGGTAGCTTTTGATTAATTTCAAAATTAATATAGAAACTCCTTTATCTGGATTCTGTAGTGCATATAATCCATGAGACCAATAAACTCTAGGTCTAGATATATCTCCCTCTATTATGCTTCATTTTATCAGAAGATCATTGAAATATGTTATCTATGTAGTCTATAATTTATAATGCATGAGTGGAAAACCTTGTTTGAAAAGAACCTGTAAGGTTTCATTTTGCTCCTACTGAGTCCAATGCATATTTGAAATTAAGCAATAGTCAGACACAAGGGATTGTATCTTAGATTCTCTTCAACCTTTGTGAAATGAGGTGAATAAAGATGCAATGTGTTATTGGAAAACAATAGTAAAAAACAAAACAAAACAAAAAAACAATAGTAAAAGTTTAGTTTATTCTTTTCTCATATTTTCATCAAAAATACCCTTTGTATAGACCATTATCATAAAGATTTCATGGAATACATAGATATTGAAATATTCAAATATATGTGTGATGTCTTCTAAGTAACTTTTTAAATCAAAGAATATAATTGGTATTCTTTTCTTTCTACCTTTTTTCCCATTTTTTCTCCTTCAAACTGTACTGAATGCTAATCCCCAAGCACTTATAAAATTACATCACTTCTGGGTCAAACTGATTCGGTATATACATATACATATACACATACACAAATATATACCTATACATACATACATACATATATAAACACACACATATCATTCTTAATGGAATTGTGCTATTGCCATTTCTTTCGTAGTCCATGAGGTAACACTCCTTATGATAAGGAAAATACATTAATAAATCCCAATAAAAATACATCACCAAGGAAATGCCAACAAATCTGTTCAATTTTACATCTACTTGTTAGTCTTCTTTAAATTTCCTTTAAAGGGGTGGCTAGGTGGTGCAGTGAGTAGAGCGCCAGCCCTGGAGTCAGAAGGACCTGACTTCGGATCTGGCCTCAGGCACTTAACGCACACAAACAAAAACCTAGCCGTGTGACCTTGGGAAAATTACTTAACCCCAATCACCCTCCAAAAAGCAAAAAAAAAAAAAAAAAAAATTCCTTTACAAATACACCCTGGGTTGTTCTACTTTTCGTTAGTTTATTTGTTTGTTTTGTTTTACAACAAGCTTTATGGGAGCTAGATTTTTTTTCCCTTCAACTGCTTTTTTAAATGTTATGTGAAGCAACAATTCCATAATCTCCCATCTTCTTCTCTGTGATATTTTGCAAAGAAATTTGTGCTCCAAACCTGTATTGTTGCCCTTGGCTGCCATGCATCTCTGGTTGGCAAGGAAATTTAATGTTTGCTGGCTGAGGTGGATTCTGGGCTCTTTCTTCTTCCTTATTATGGCAACTGTTTCACATTGCTTAAATTTCTCAAAGAAATGGTGATAGAGTCATTAGAAAGAATCATTAGGAAAAGTTAATGTTGATTGCTAGGGCAGGAGATGATCTGATATTTCTTGGCCACCTCTAACTGACAGAAATCTCTAGTGATTTAGCTGGCTATATTTCTTCTCCTAAGATTTTTTTTAAATGCTAATGCAAAAGCAAGGCAGTGGTAGTGTAGTGCTACAAGATAAATTCAATATGGCTAAAAAGGGATTGTGGCAGGTGGATGAAAGCAGGGCCCAATTAAGATTTATTTGCTGTTCTAGCACAGGCACTATGCTTTTCCAAATAGAACTCTTTAGATGTTAGGGGAAATGAGGAATATTTTGGACTCCATAAAAAAGAACTGTGAGAAATATATATTTCTATTCCATATTTTGTGCTTCTTTCTTCTTTATATTTAGCATTTTAGTACTATTTTCAAGAAGTATTTTGTTCCTTTTAATTCTGTGCCATTGTTTATGTTGAATTTGTTGTTATTTTTGCATTTACATTCCACAGAGAAATCATACTTAACAGTCTAAAATCCCAGAGCTGCATCAGGATAAAAGATGTGATTTATAAACACATAATAGTCATTTTTGATACTTTTCATCATTAGTCAAGCTGAGAGAACAAATTGGAATTTGAGTTTCTGGTGGGCTTTCTGAAGGGATCCTTAGATAAATGTAGCCACAGATAAAAGATAATTCCAATTAAAAGATAATGGATATTACACACAATTACGACTGTGGCCAAGTCAAAGTCTTTGAAAATAAATGTCTTTATATGAAAAACCACAGAGTTAAATAAAATAATCACAGGGAATTTATTTTCTCCTTTCTGATCACACATCTACTCCACCTGTCCATTTCCATTTTGTGGAGGAAACGGGAATTCTGATTTAAATATATTTCTTAAAAAAAAAACAAAACTATCCAGTTACTCACAGACTAAAGTAGAGACAAGAAGTTAAAATCAACATGTAACTGAGATTATAGTAACCCCTTACAATTTAATATCTCTTTGTGTTTCATTCCAGTGGAATTGAGCTTTCTAAGAAGTTCACAGCCCTGAAGACAGGCAATGAATAGGTACTATATGATGATGATGATGATGATGATGATTGGTCAATTAGTCATGTTCCATTTACCAAAAATAAAAAGTTTCCTTACAGGAAGAATTCTAATAAGGTGGAGAGTATGGGATTATTGCCTTATGCTTTGTAGACAACATGACACCACACAAGTTCAAAATTCTATAGATGCAAAAACAATGAAAAAACAAGAATCTAAAGTCAAATTAAAAATCACCAAGGGAAGAAATCTATTAGTTTAAGATAAATAACAAGGTCTCTGACTACTGAGCAATGGGTTTGAAATCAGAAGATTTGGGTTCAAATACCAATTCAGCCACTTAGTACCTTGTGTGAGCTTGAGCAAATCACTTACTCTCTCTGGGCTTAAATGCTTTTTCTGCGAAAGGAAAATGTTGGGCTAATTTTTCCTAACGGCTTTCCAGATCAAAATTTACTATTCTAAAATCCTATAAACACTGCCTCCTAATATATTTCAAATTTGAATGTGAGGTAGAGATGTAGAAAAGTTAAATTAAAAAAAAAAACTAGCCTCATAGATAGACATTGACAATCTGTATTTGCTTGTAATAAAACAGGACTTGCAATTTTTGTCCAAAACATGGTGTTTTGCTTGAATATTTATAGTTTTCTCTTATTTTAACCCAAAGTGGAAGTCAGAAATTATGTAAATGAAGGGTAGATTTGGTAATGGTCATGACTGTTTCTTTGCATTCATTACATTAAACAAAAAGAAACTCCAAATAACAAAGCAAATAAAAAAATACCCTTACAATATATATTTTATTTCATGAGGAAAAGTGATCCTTTGGCTCTTTTGTGATCTTTACAGCATGCTAAAAACAAAACAAAACAATCTTTGGTCCTTTAAATGATCCGAGTGGAAACTGATCCAATTTATAACCCTCAGAGAAGAAAAGGTTTCATTTACTTTGCCTGTCAGCAGACCAGGTAAACCATAGGGACTTCTGTATCACAAGTGATAAGTTGTTATGCTTATTTTTGATAGCTAATTTAATGTCTTTGTGTCTCACCCCTCAATTTCAAAATACATAGCATGAGAAGGAAGGCTTGAAATTAGAGCCTGATATCATATCAAGATACTACCCAAATTAGACATGTGGGACATTTCAGAAAAGGGCACAATAGGTCCCCTGGATGTTTATTACTCCCACTGCAAGGAATACAATTAAGGCCTCTTAATGTTTATTGCTCCTATTACAAAAATACCATTAAGACAGACATATCACCTGATGGCATCCTCATCATGCTATGCTCAATGAGCACAGATGGGAAATTATGTAGTATCCAAAGAGAGCCGGACTGCTCACAGTGTTGCTTTTGGAGAAGTACGGCATGGCTCTTTCTGTAAACAAATGCACTAACAATTAAGGCAGCAGCCTCTACTACCTTGCAAACATTGAACAGAATTCTATTCCTATACATGCTCCCTGATCTCAGGAAAAAAAGAAAAAATATACACACACACATACATACATACATATATATGTATATATATATATATACACACACACACACACACACACACATAGAGACAGACAGACAGATAGACAGACTTTTGATAGCCTAGTGATCAACTGCATACTAAAAGGAAATTGACACAGACTCAACTTTCTCCATATACACAAAATGGAATGGGAACTACCTGAAACTCAATGCTGATGTAACCTGGTTCTGCTCCATTTCCTGTAATAGGTATCTTCAGCTCAGTGTAGTTCCCATTCCATTTCCTTAATTGCATAGATTTTGATAAGAATCAACCCCTCCCTACCTCTATTCCCCCCACATGCACACCCCTTCCCTTTCTGAAATCACTGTTAACCTCAGGCACAACACAACTTCATTTCTGAAAGAAATTCCCATGATTGGTCTTTAATAGTACTTAAATGGGCTATTAAATCTCAAATTTTCCAAAAGAATTTGTTACCCAGTGTTGTGTTCCTATGATTCTTGGCATGGTCAATAAAGATTTGTTCCCTTAAGAACCTGAATGCTCTGTACCCTAAAGGGATTGTGCCCCACATGACATATAACATGAAGCACTTTTTATTCCCTTAATATAGAAACAGTATTCTAGAAGAATGACTGCCTTGGGCCCTATTTGTTATTCCCCCATGAATCAATAAGGTCGCTTCAAGATAAAAGGGATCTGTACCCTCATGTGTGCTTCCAAATATTGAACTAAGAGATTCACTGACAGAGGATCATCCATAAGTTAGTTCTCTAACCTGAATTGCCATTTGCTTTACGGCTTTTTTTTTTCATTATCTGCCATGGTTAGTTTATTTCTCCTATTTTCTTCCAAATCCTTCATAAACAAAATTCTTAATGATATATGGTACCACAGAATTCATTTACTAAAAAGGGAGAAAAAGAACAGAAGGTTATTTGTAAATAGAAGCTGCAGATGCTTCCATCAAGAGATTAAATGACTTATCAGAATTTCCTCATATTTTCTCATTTGGGTATGTATAAGAAACTCCCATCAATATAGTGTTTCATACTGTTTTGTTTTGTTTTGTTTCTTTTCTCGGTATGGTGAAGGTTTGGCTCATTTGAGCCCCTCTCCCTGGCTGTTTTGGATCATTGCCATTGCTTTCTCCCTCTTTTCTTGGGTTTTCTTATACCTACACCAGGTTATTAAAGTGAAAACTAGTCGTTCTTCTATTGTTACCCTCATGCCTAGTAATGGCAGACTTTCTGAGGCCTTATTGTTGCTTGTTGTTAAGGGATTGCAACTATACAGTTCAGGGAAATATAAACTCTAATATTTGAATGGATCTGAGAGCTTATCAATATGGGTCTTCCTGCCAATAACACAGAACAGAATCCTTCCCATCTGACTCTTTACAATTTTTCCCCTATAGTTACAATTGAGCATCCATCTACCATTTGGGAGACTTTCCTTAAAATTTCATGACATTTTGTGGATATCTATAGTTCATGGGCTATCTATTAATTTCCCCTTCTACTCATCACTTCACCAAGTCATTTTTTTGGGGGGAGAAGGGAATTCATATATTTCCCTAATACAATTTTAGACCCCTTATAACATATTGCACCCAAACATTGATCATGGTCATGAGGCTCTTCTTCAAGTTTCATCTAATTTCATATCTATGATACTATGGTCCTCAAATTAACACATTAAAAAGACTGTAGTATTTTTTCTTGATGTTCAGTCTTATAGTATATCAATTAAGTTGATCTTTGATTTTATTTTTCAAGGAGTTCCCTACCATAGTGCAAGCCAGCCAATCCTATATAACTTTTGTCTATATTATTACTAATTTTACGCCATGGGTTCCAGCTAAAAAATAGAGGCTTTCCTCTCTTTTGCCTCACACCATAAAGATTACCTAAAAGCACTCTGGTTGTCATCTCTTCCTCATGCCAGGTGACATTCTATCTTCTTTTCTTATCTTAAAATATCTGAAAGTTACCTTTTCTCTTGTTTATCTTTGGAGTACCTCCTTGGTTGTATTTTGAAGCTTGCTTACACCCACCATGAGTCTCTTTGTGGCAATCCCCTTTAGTCCTTCAGAGACCTTGGTGTCTCATGCTTTGCTGTTATGCAGTAATAGTGGTGAAAATGTTAGTATTTCCAAACAAATTCATGGCTTTAAGTGAATCTTGGGACAATAATTGTTTGGCGATTTTCTCAAAGAAATCCAGTCTGCTCTTCTTTTCCTGTAGTTCAACTCTTGGACTGGGTCCTGAGTGAACTGTATTCTCTATAGCCACTATACATACCACTATACAAACCCTATACAATGCCCCTTCAAAAGCATCTTGAAATATGAGCAATAGATACTTTTCATCTGCTTTTTCTTTTCTGTATGGTTTGATAGGCTGAACTCCCAATTGACTACCAATCTTTGTGAGGTGGATCTGAAATATTCTGGGCCTTGGTGCAATAAGTCCAATGTCATCATAAAACAAAACAAGAGCAACTGGATTTCCTCCATCACTGAGTCAAATGCCTTTGGAAAGTATATAACATCAAGAGAAGAACAATTATTTTGGAAAGAAATTTTTTTTAATTATTAAGGAAAATGCTTGGGATTAAAAAAAAAAACACAAAACTGAAATTTTCCAAAGACAATTCAGGTTAATCTCTTCCTCTCCTTCAGTTCTGGTCTCATTGTACATGAAGTATTCTAAAAGTCTTACTGCTTAAAATTGCAGCAATACTTTTGGGACAACTTATATAATGATGAGCTTTATAGCTTGTCCATCCAACTACATACCATTGAAATTCTTAATCAGTTTATTACCCTTACTACTCCAAGATAGTAAGACCACCTCTTTTACATTGCGGAGTACATAGGGATCCTTAAAATTATTAAAGAGGTTAACTATAAAGTGACACATATGTATACTTGCACATGTGTATATTATACATATATGTGTGTATGTATGTATGCTAGCAATTATTCCAGATCCATGAGTCCATAGATTTTTTCCCCAAACATTGACCATCATAATGGTTTTAAAATATATAATCATAAATATTGGGCTTATAAAATATAAAACTATTATTGAGAACTCTAAAACACAGTGTCTTAAAAGTGTTATACCCAAATATTAAATATATTCTGTCTTTCTACTAGAAATGCTGTGGAATAGTGGAATTAGCACTAGATTTAAACTAGGAATTGGCTTTAAGTTCTTTGTCTAATACCTACTACTCCTGTGACCTCAAATAGGTCATTTAATTGGTTTAAGCAACTTTTTCTTCATTAAAGAGAAGGGGACAATAACACCTCTAGCACCTGCCCCACAAAGTTAGTATGAAGATAAAATGAGATAAATATTCTCATTAATGTACCTTAATTTTATTCCCTATGTAACTTTATTTACATGTTTTCTCCATCATGAGAATGTGAGGTCTTCAGGAATGGATGATGTTTTATTTTTCCTTTTCATGTCAAGCTCTTACACAGTTTCTGGCTTAGAGTAAATAATAGATGCATATTGATTTAATAGCATTTATCAAATTGCTATATAAATATAAAATATTTTACGATGGATAAATTAAAGATAGTATGGCACAGTTTTGGATACTGAAACCATAATTAAATGACAGGTTGGCTATTGAAAACCCAGTGGAAAGTTGCTGATGACCTGTACTAACATCAGAAGTTGGATAAGCATGTATATTTTGTAGTTAAGGGTATATCAAAGGGAATAAGAGGAGAGTTAGGAAAAAAATACAGAATAAGAAGAAATCCTTAAAGAGACAGTGAGAAATCTGCACTAAACAGCCTGGGCCAAAAGCAAATGGAGAATCGAGGGTGCAAACCTATGTTACACAAGAAATATATTCTCAAGTAACAGTGGATGCTCAGCTTCAGCCTCTTTTTTCCTGGAACAGTGGGGTTTACTGACTGAGTCTCTGCCAGAAGCTCTTAAATATGACGTCTATCTGAAAATAGAGTCCTGACAGTATGTAGAAATATTTAATAATAATTAAATGTATGTGATATTTTAAAGTTTATTAACAAAAAAATTATGTCACTTTTAAGTAGTATTTCATGAGACTATATGGTGCAGTGGAAAAAGATACTGGATTCAGAATGAGGAAAACTGGTATCCAAACCCAATTTTGCTATGTATTATATGTGTAATCTTTTTCAAGTCGCTTGCTTAATTTTAAAAATTAATTTTTTTTCATCACTGATGAAGTAGAATGGTATGTTTCAAAGAGACCATCCACTTCTCAGTGTATGATTTTATTATTTATATTGCACTTTACTCACAAGGCCTCTGAAAGTGGTAAAACTATTACTAATAGAACTTCATACAGGGCTTTAACATTTACAAATGGATTTCCTTACCAACCCTCTCAAGGAGGTTTTTGCAAGTAACATTATCTCAACAAATGGTAGATTGATGAGGCAAATGCTAGGTTGATTAAGAGATAGAGCACTGGACTTAGAGTTGAAAAAACCAGAATTAAAATCCTGCCATACAAGCTTACTATCTGTGTGACTCTTGGTAAGTCATTTGATCTTACTGAAGTTCAGTTTCTTCATTGGCAAAATGGAAAAATAAAATATCTTATGCTCTCTCATATGGGGTTGTTGGGAGGAGAAATATATTGTGTATGTAAAGAGCTTTGAAAGAATTAATGTATTATATAGCATGTTCCAAAAGTCTTGGTGCAGTTCTAAATTTGTCTAATTATGAAACTGCTCTAAAACTGGGATACCCTTTATAAACTATTGCTATGACTCTAGTTCCATCAATCACCGTCTATTTATCTATCTTATAGAAGTCATTGTTCTAAGTAGATAGAAAGTAGAAACAAGAAGTAATTCCTACTCTTAAAATGTTTATGGGATATATGACAGTAGGATATATGGCAGCAAAAATGCAAACAACAACAATAAACAAATAAAACTCCCCCAAAGCCAATATTCATTTAAAAAGTGAGAATACTGGATTTGGCTTAAAATCCTAATTTTGCTACTTACTTATTGACACCGTGGACCTATGGATAGATGGAGTACAAAGTTCATGCAGTGTTTGAAATGTAGAATGTACTTTTCAACAGAAATAGAATAAAGGTTCTGAGATCAGATAATGGCTCTAATCTCTTCCCCAAGTGGAAGCAGGCAAAGAAACCATAGTTCTGATGGGAATGGGGAAATCTGGAATCTGGGATACAGTAGTTCTTCCTATAATAATGGAAAGGAGGGGGGCGGCTAGGTGGCGCAGTGAGTAGAAGGCCCTGGAGTCAGAAGGACCTGAGTTCGGATCCGGCCTCAGACACTTAATGCACACACAAACAAAATGTAGCCATGTGACCTTGGGCAAGTTACTTAACCACAACTGCCCTCCAAAAAGCAAAAAAAAAAAAAAAAAAAAAAAAAGAATGGAAAGGAATTCTTCTCAGATAGAACATGGTGAGGATGAATGCTTATGCCAGTTTCAACCTTTAATTTCTCCCATCTTTTCCTGTAATGTGAGACAGAATAATTCTCCCCTATAAGAATGGAAGGGAATTCTCATCAGATAGAAGAACATGGTCAAGGTGAATGCTTATGACAGTTTCAAACTTTAATTGATCACATTTTTTCTTATTTTAAAAGAGAAGCTTTAATTTCAAGTAAATAAAGGCTTTTAATGAAGACAATGATCCTTGTCCTATGGAACTTCTGCAACTAAAACTAAATACTCTATGCTCTCAGACTATCTAGAGTAAGACCCAAGTCAAAGTTTAAAGTTCAGGACTTCTATCAACAAGTTAACTCCTTTCGTTCCCATATAGGGAAAGGAAAGAGGTTCTCTGAATTGGCTGTCCTCTAATCTCCCTATTCTTGATAACTACCTTGGGCTACCAAGCCCAAATCTAGATCAAATGGTGAAATAGGGAAAATTTGTTCCTATGAAAATGTGTTCATACACTTTATCCAGATATTTCTTTTTCTTTTTTGCTTTCACCTCTTATTTTTCCATCTTCATTTTATAGAGAGAAATAATATAAACATAGTTGGTACATAGTCTTATTTCCAATTTCATATTTTGTATGCTGGGAGTCAGTTCTAAGGAAGTAGTTAGACTGCAAGAATTGTATTTAAGATAACTGAACTCAAAAACTCCCTCAATATTTATTAGCTATGTGATCTTGGGCACTGAATCACTGAAGTTCTTTAAGCTTCAATCCATTCCTTTGAAAACTGGGAACAATTATTATGATCCATCTACCAGCTTGTTCTGAGGAAATTGCTTCACAGCTTTGAATTGTTATTGAACAATGAGTAATTTTCTTTAAAGAATACGGATCTAGGAAGAATAAAATATGAAATCTAGTCCTGAAACTTTCACCAGATAACTTCTTCTTTGGTCATGGAAAAGTCACTTAATTTTTCTGGGTCTCATCTTTAAAATGAGTTTCTTTCTTTCTTTCTCTCTCTCTTCCTTTCTTTCTCTCTCTCTCTTTCTTTCTTCCTTTCTTTCTGGGAAAGACACAAAAAGAGAATTGAGTCAAATCTATATGAATACAAGTCATTCCCCAATTGATAAATGGTCAAAGGATATTAACAGACAGTTTTCAGAGAAAGAAATTAAAGATATATATAAGCATATGAAGAAATGCTCTAAATCACTATTGATTAGAGAAATGCAAATCAAAAAACTCTGAGATACCACATCTCTCCAGTCAGATTGGATAAGATGACAAAACAGGAAAATAACAAATGCTGGAGAGGATGTGGCCAAATTGTAACACTAATGCATTGCTGGTGGAGTTGTAAATTTATCCAGCCATTCTGGAGAGCAATCTGGAATTATGTCCAAAGGACTATAAATGATTTCATACCCTTTGACCCAGCAATACCACTTCTAGGGTTATATCCCAAAGAGATCATAGAAGTGGGAGGAAGACCCATGTGTACAAAACATTTATAGCAGCCCTTTTTGTGGTTGCAAAGAACTGGAAACTAAAGGGGTGCCCATCAATTGGGGAATGGCTAAACAAGTTATGGTATATGAATGTAATGGAATATTATTGTGCTATAAGAAATGAGGAGAAGATGGATTTCATATTTACCTGGAGAGGCTTATACAGACTGATGCTGAGTGAGAAGAGTAGAATCAGAAGAAATCTGTATACAATCACAGACACATCATATGTGTGATACCAACTATGACAGACTGGACTCCTCAGCAATGCAGTGATATGTCAATCCTGAAAAACTCAAGAGAGAAATGCGACATCCAGAGACATAACTAGGAAGAACTGAGCCTGAATCCTGATGGAAGCAAACTAATTAATCTTTTTCTTTTCATTGTTCAGTTTTATTTCTTCTTTATCATTCTCCATCCCACTTAGTACAATATGCCTTTGTAATTTTACCAATCTCTAATATGAATGTATTTACAGATCCTATACTGGACTATATGCAGTTGTGGGGGGTGGGGGGAGGGAAGCAAAGGAAATCTGAAAATCAAGGAACTATGGAATTGAATCTTGTTAACTGAAACTAAACTAAGAAATTAATTTAATAAAAAAAAATAAAATGAGTTTCTGAGGACATATTGGGTTGATAGCCATGAAGACTAGATTGTCCCTGAAGTCTCTCACAGTTCCAAAAGTAGTTATTATACAATAATTATGTGACTCTGACGTTTCCTTCTACCTCTAATATTTTTTGATTTTATAAGCAATAGTTGGGCCAACAGAAAACAGAACTATTTTACCCATAATTAAACTGAAGAATATACTAAGAGCTTCAAAGATTATAAGCATTTTATTTGCAATAATGCTGTGAGGTAGAGTGTACCACCAGAAGTGCCTTCTTTTATAGATGAGGAAATTGAGACTCAGAAAGATTAAATTACTTTCCCAATTATTCCATTAATAATGGAATGGCTGGGACTCAAGTACAAAATTTCAGACTATAACCTTAATGGCATTTCTATTAGACTCCAATTTTCACATCCTTAGAATGAGAGTTATACAAGAAATAGTAGAAAGGATATCTAGGTGGCACAGCGGATAGTGTACTGGGTCTGAAATCAGGAAAACTTATCTTCCTTAGTTGAAATTTAGCCTCAGACACTTACTAGCTATAGACCCTAAGCAATTTGCTTTACTCTGCTTTAGTTTCCTCCTCTGTGAAATAAGCTGGAGAAGGAAAGGGAAAACCACTCTAGTACCTTGGTCAAGAAAATTCCACATTGAATTATGAAGAGTCAGACATGGCTGAAACAGATGAACAACAACAGGGAGAAAGGATTTCGTAAAAGAGAAGAATTTTCTGTCCATTTCCAAGGGATAGTGATACCCCCAAAATATAAGAAGTTCTAGCCTACCCCTCTCCTACTCTCTCTCTCTCTCTCTCTCTCTCTCTCTCTCTCTCTCTCTCCTACTCTCTCTCTCTCTCTCTCTCTCTCTCTCTTTCTCTCTCTCTCTCTCTCTCTCTCTCTCTCTCTCTTCTCTCTCTCACACACACACACACACACACACACACACACACACACACACACGTCCCCAAACTCTCTAATTTCCCTCTCATCAAGTACTGCACATCTCTACACTGTCCTGAGTTTCATGCTACAACTCATCTGTAGGCCTTCTGCCAAGCACATATTCCATTCTTCTCTGAAAATCACTTCCCACTCTTCTCTACAAGTAGTGCTGCCTTTACGTTGTTTTAATTTATCTTATCTAGGAATTATGGGATTTGGGGTTGGGAGATTGAATGGTATGATCCAATGAATTCACACTATCTCTGGAATGGCTAATGGTCTACAACCTTCATTGCATATTTAGATTTCTTGGAGAAGATGTTTATGAACTCAAATGGATTTCTCTAATTGATAGGTTCAGAGGTTGTGTAACAAAATAACTTGAAACTTTTTCTGGAAGTGTGAGGAAAGAAATCTTTTGACAGAGGACTCAGCAAAATAGTCTAATAGCCCTGCTTGGGAAGCTTCCCTTAGGGTCAAATCTCCTAAGCTCTCTACTTTTATAGTTTCTTTTTGTCCTTTCACTTTTAAAATCACAGTTTATATACAAGCTTCATATTTTGTTTTACTTCAGAATGGTCTCCTGGCAGCAATGACAGGGATTCACTCTGGTCATTGAGAGAGGGAAAAGGCAAGTAAGAAATGGAGGAGTATATTGACTAAACTTAATAATTGAGGGGAAATACATAAATCTGATGCTTAAAATTTGGGGAATTTCTGTGTATAAATATAATTGATAAACTTGAGGATGCAAATGTGTTAATCACTACACAAGTACAAGTACTGGCAGATTTTTGTTCACAACATTTCTTGATGCCTCCAACAACTACATACTGGTTACAATTGACCAGAATCTTTGTACACCTACAACTAAAAACAAAATTTGTTTCAGAGGAATAAAACACAAGATGGCTATGAATCAAATGTAAGTAATAGCTGAAAATACCACTTAAATTTTGGTTAGTTTCCATCATAATTTTGAAGTAGAATATTTGAAAGATCACAAAACCTTTTTTGTGCCCTGTTGACATTGTAAAGATACTAATGAAACATATAAAATGGGCATCAAATTTCCTCACTACTGATAGATAACCCATTCGCCTTCTTTTCCAGTTCTCTGGCAACATGTAATGCTTTCTTCCTCATAACTTGCGTTCTACTAGTGTCCACTATGCTCTTCTCCAGTACCTTTTGGGTAGTTCTCATCTTCAGTTATTTGGAGATTGTAGCACCTTATACAGAATAATCAGAAGAATAATGCTATTAGAAAGAAGGGCTTCATGTTTTGTGCTGAGGTTATTAAAACTTTGCACAATAACTTGAAGTAAATTCAGCCTGTCCAACTGCACAATGTAATATGAAAAAGAGATATTTATTCATTTGTAATTTTCTATGTGGATAGTTGGACTGGATTCTTTTGTTTGATTATATTTTTGGAAGCTCTAAAATGCATAATGTTACAAGAACTTGAACCCTGTAATGGAAATGCAGATTTGAAGATCTTCCCTGCCCCTAGACCCTTTGATTGACTTAAGTGACTCTGAGAGCCTTCCTTAATTTGAAAGTATACTCTGCCTCCTAATAGGCTGAATGTGGTCACATGGAGCCTGCGGTAGGAGGCTTGGTTTTCAGGAATGTCCACACCTTGATGCTGTGTGATTGGGCAGTGGGTCAAGAGGGTTGTTACATTCTCTGAGCCAGGAGAAGACTATATAATCCCTGATGAGAGGTTTTGCTTTGGAGCTCATTTTGAGAAGTGTTGTGTGATTTGAGCAGATGAGACTCTGGGCAGCCGTTGAGAGTCCCCCGGCTTTGAAAACCCAGATGTTGATGCTTCGCTCTCTGGTAACTGTGATTTTGGTATTGATAATGGTTGGACAGTTTGGAAGCCTGTCTGTTTGATCTGTCTGTATACTCTGAAGTTCGGGGTGCTGACCTTTTCCCCCGGAACTAGGTAATATATGTTTGTTTGATTAAAGTAAGCTTGTTAACCAATTTTGAGTTGCTTTCCTTTACAAAAGCAGATCTATGAACCTGTGTTGGCAGCCACTCTGGGGATGCTGGGGTGCTTGCCGCTACAAACCCCTCCCTAAATTTTGTGGATCCTTTCTTTCATGTAAGAGGGCATGGAAAAGAATCACTCAGGATAATAAAGGTATAATCTGCATTACTGGAGACTGTACTCAAATTGATTATATTACATATCCATAAGTAATATATTCAGACATACTGCTAGGCATACCAACGGCAATGTCCCTAATTTATAAATGATTATAATCAACAAAATAAATATTTATGGTAATTTGTTAAAATGCTTCAGCTTCCTGCTATCCATGTCATAATTCAACAACATGACTCTATAAGTATAAATAATTATCAATACCTCACCTCGATTTTATTTGTGTACAAAGGTCACAGAGAACCTATTTGGAGAACAACAACAACAAATCTTATTACCCTGAAACAAACATGGTGATGAATTTTTCCAAACTTAGGTTGTTTTTCAGAAGATAGACATGCAATGCATTTGTCATTATTCTTACTTAGAGTCTTTCCAGTCTTTCCAGATTGGCAGTTGTTAGAGATTGCCTTCTATCAGTATAGCCTTTAAAATCTAAGTATCATCTCCATCTGACAATAATGGGCTAGAGTAAGGTTTTGAGTAATGACTGCTCATTTAATCAGCACTATAAAATCATGTGGCTTATTTTTGTCATCATTAAAAAGAAATGTTTAAGGGTGTCTAGGAGGCACAGTGAATAGAGCAGTGGCCCCTGCAATCAGGAGTACCTGAGTTCAAATCCAGCCTCAGACATTTAACACAAAAAAACTAGCCATGTGACCTTAGGCAAGTCACTTAACCCCAATTACCCTGCCTTTTTCCCCTCCAAGAAGACAAAAAAAAGGAAAAAAGAAAAAAAGAGAGAGAAACATTATTGAACCTAGAGAAACAGACCATAGAGATAGCAAAGGAACCTCAGAAAAGTTCAAGTTAAGTAAGCTTTCTTTTTCTTTTCACACAGTCCTCAAACATCTACCCTCAAAACACTCAGTGCTTAACATAAATGAGGGAGAGTCAAGGAAAAAGAAAGCCCTGTCATCAGCAGACAGGTAGTCCTAGAACAACGCTACAAATGTAAAGGAGGACAGCTTACATCTGGACTCTGGGCAAAACCACTTCAAAACAGATTTTTCTATGATTCTTGTGAGACCACTGCCAGAATTCATTTTCTTTTTTCATAAAGGATGATAATTTTATTTATTTTGTTACCCTCATCACTGCCTAGTCTTCCTTCTTACTTTTCCATTTATATTTTTGTGAGTTTTTCCATGACTGTCTCATTTTTCTACATATTAAATTTCATCCACATACTCGTGGAGCATCTTTTCTCCTAGCATTGTATTTAATGTTTATTACTTGTCATTCTGCTCACAAATTCATTTTTTGAAGTCCTTGAGATACAACAGAAGAGGGCTCTTCTCTAATTCCCAAGTTTCAAGGTTTTGGCATATTCACATATCCGCTCCTACCAGTTTTGAGAATTTCTGCTTGTGAATAATAATTTTCAGAACTTAAATTACCACTGTCATCAGTATTGGGAGGAATCACTAGACTTAAATATATTTGGGTTCATAATCAACATTATCTATATGACATTTAGTAAATACTTATCTGAGAAATGTTCATCAGAGATAAACATATTCCCTAAGGCTCGATGGGAAAACTCCATGAACTACCCCTGTTTACCTTCATTAGTCCTGGGATGTGGGTGAAGGAAAGGGGGAATCCTCACTGAAGTGGACAAGTATTTAAAGAGGCCTACATCTTAATTTTGTTTCAAAGATTAGCAGACAGGCAAGAGAGAGGAATAGTATGTAAAAATATCACATAAGAGCACAGTTTCAGAGTTTTCAATGATATTAGAGGTCCTATATACCAACCCTATTATTTTACTTATGAGGAAACTGATACTTATTGAGATTAAACACATTGCACAAAGTTATATACATAGTTATCAATCAATCAATTGATAAATATTCTTTAAGTGTTATATATGTGCCAGGCGCTGTGCTAAGCACTGAAGATGAAAAAGGAGACAAAAGATAGAACATGCCCTCAAAGAACTTACATTCAAATGGGGAGACATTTTGCAAACAAATAGAAACAAATGAAGTTCTATACAGAATAAATAGGAAATAATTAACAGAGAGAATCACTGGAATTAAGGGATGGTGAAGGAAGCCTGTAGAAGGTAGGATTTTAATAAAAAATTAGAGGAAACTAGGGAGGAATATAGATACATTGGGGAGGGAGAGCATTCCAGACACAAGGAAAAAAGAACAGCGGGATTGAGAGATGGAGTATCTTGTCCATGGAACAACCAGGAGGCAAGTATCACTGAATCCTGGGCCAAACAGCACATTTTAAGGAGCAAGGTATAAGAAGACTGGAAAGGTAGGAGGAGGCTTACTTATGAAGGATTTTGAATTCCAGGCGGTGTTTTCTGTTAGTACCTAGAGGCAATCAGAAGCCAGCAGTTTATTGAGTTAGGAGGTAACATGAGAATTAAGTTTTAGGAAAATTACTTTAGTGACTGATTGGAGAATGTATTAGAATGGGGAAAGATGAGGCAGGCAGTCCCACCAAAAGGCTACTGAAATAATCAAGGCATGAGATGAATAGGCTCTACAGTAAAGTGGTGGCACAGTCAGAGGAGAGAAGAAATATTGGAGAGATGTCACAAAGGTGAAATCTATAGGCCTTGGCAACAGATTGGATCCAGGGGCAGGGAGAAGTTGAATAACAGTGAAAAATCTAGGATGACCCCTAGGTTGTGACAGAGACCAGAAGGATAGTGTTGCCCTCTACAGTATTAAGGAAGTTAAGAGGCAGAGGATTTAGGGGGAAAGATAAGAAGTTCTATTTAGTAAGCTACAGAACTGTCATTTGATCTCTGGTGTTCTGATTCCATATCCAACACTCCTTCCACTGTGCTACTTTGCCTCTTTTCTTGAACATTGCCATTACTAAATTAAATTTATTTCAAGGTCAGAAATTGGAATAATCTGTTTAAAATATGTGGGCCATGGGGCGGCTAGGTGGCGCAGTGAGTAAGAGCGCCGGCCTCAGAGTTGGGATGACCCAAGATTGAATTCAGCCTCAGAAAATGAGCACCCACACACAAATAATGACTGGCCGTGTAACCTTGAGCAAGTTACTTAACCCCAACTGCTTTAAAAAAAAAAAATGTATATATGTGTGTGTGTGTGTGTGTGTGTGTGTGTGTGTGGACCAGCTCCATGAGCTCAAAATGCTTGGTGATTTTCTGTGGAGTGCTGACCCTAATCAGTCACATCACCTGAATAAATGCATTATATCCCACTTGGCTTAAATTATATTCACAATGATTTTAATAGGGAGTTGTCTTTGTTGTTTGAGAGAGATACCAAATGATGTTTTCTTAATCTTGTACTCTTCAAACTGGAAAATATGACAAAAATTGGAAATAATAATCAATGTTGGTGAGACTTCAAGAAGGCAGGCATCATAATAAATTGTTTGTGGAACATGAATAGGTGTGACAATTCTTTAAAAAAAATCATGAACAGAGGTAGAAAACTGCTTTTACCCACTAATTTTCTACTCCAAGGAGGAAACAGAAAGGAAGTTCTCTTTCATGACAAATAACCAAAATAGCAGTTTTTATTTTAAAAAAATGGAAACAAAGTGGGTGCTCATCAATTGGGTAATGAATAAACTATGAATGTCCTCCATAACATCAATCTACTCGTACCTATTTTGCATATAGTTTGTATACATTTATTTCTGTATATGTTATCTCCTCTGATAGAATGTCAGCTCCTTGGAAGGAGGAACAGTTTTATTTTTGTCTCCATATTGCTAGCACCTAGCGCAGTGTTTGTCACAGAGAAGGCACTGAATAAATGTGTGTTGCTTGATTTATTGATTGATTCATGAATGTATTAGAATATCATTATGCCATAAGAAATTGTTACTCTGAGGGATACAGACATCTGGGAAGACGTGTATGAACTGATGGAGTATGAAGTAGGCAGATTCAGAGAAAATATATGAGTACAACAATTTTAAGGGGACAGTTAAATGGATCTAATTACTATGAAATTATAGTGATCAAATTTGACTCCTGGAGAGGAAAAGGAGCAAGTATTTATAAAGTGCCAGTCACTGTAACCCCTTTACAAATATCTCATTTGAGCTTCACAAGGATCCTGGGAAAGAGGTGATATTTTTATCTTCATTTTACAGTTGAAGGAACTGAGGTAAACAGCAGTTAAATGATTTGTCCAGGGTCACACAGTTACTAAGTTGTCTGAGGTTCGATTTGAATGCAGGTTTTTCTGACTGCAAGCCCACCATTCTATCCACTGACCCACTGAGCTGCCTCTGAGAGGAAGAAATCTTTTCCTTGGGGATATTAGGGTCTAGAGATGTGGAATTCATGATTTCAATACGTCTCATGATTTTTACTATCATCTCAAGGCAGATGACTCCTGTATGTATATATAGAGACCTAGGATATTTGCCAAGCTTGAGTGAGACATCATTTATTACCTATTAGAAGTTATGACCTAATCTGTAAGGATTTCAAATCAACGATGTCCAAAAGAAAACTACTGAACTTTCTATCCTTCTTCACCTGTCTTCTGAACTTCCCAATTTCTGTTCTGGGTCAATTTGCCTAATAATAATGCACTGTCAAGGACATACTTGATTCCTCATTCTCCATCAACTAATTTTTAATCAGGTTCCAAATATTGTCAGTTTTACCTCTATAGGCATATGGAAAGAGAGAATTTCTAGTACACTTTTGCCGGAACCATGAATTCATAAAACCATTCTGAAAATTTGGAATCAAGGATTTATAATATCTAAAATATCCTTTGATCCAGAGATTTCAGTGCTAGTCATATAACTCAAGAATACTGACAAAAAGAAGGATTCCATATAAAGAAAAATATTATGGCAGCAATTCTTTAGTTTGCAAAAACCTTGAAACAAAGTAGGTGGCCATAAATTATGGAATGACTAAACAAAATGTGGTAAAGAAATATAATGAGATTTTCTTACATGAATTGATGCAAAGTGAAGAAGAATCAGAAAATGTATACATTGTCTAGAACAACGTAAATAGAATAAATTAATTCAGAACAATTAAAAATCAATACTGCAAAGTTACAAAGAAAAATACTGACCCCCCAAAAGAGATATAAGACATTTCTCTCTTGTACATTTATTTACAGAATTTATAGGTGGGGATTCTATGGTTTGTGGGACTTTGCTTTTGTCAGGGGTGTGTTTTTTCCCATTGTATTAATTGGTTTTGATGGATTTCTGCTTTTCCCTGTCTTTTTTGCTGTTCCTGCTAATTTTTATTTTGTTATGAGATGACTAGGAGTAGGAAGGGTATGAATATTGAACAATATCTAGATGATTAAGATATATTAATAAATATTTATTTAAACTATTTCTTCAAAATTTATTTAATAATAGTTTGCTTTTTTCTACTTACCTAGACAGTACACTAGGTGCAGGCCCTTATAGTTTCTTCCTTGAATATTACAACAGCATCCTGCTTGGTCTCCCTGCTTCAAATCTTTCCCCACTCCAGTCTATCTATCACACAACTACCAACATGATTTTTCCTTAAGCACAAGAATGACCATGTCACTCTTTTTTTAAATTTTTTTTTTTATATATTTGAAACATTTAATGTTACGACCTTGAATTTCAGATCCATTTCCTTCCTCCCTTGTCACCCATTCCTTCTTGGGATATAAGTAATTCAGTATATGTTGTACATGTCTAGCTATGCAAAACATTATCCTAGTAGATATATTGTACAAGGCTGCTTATAATTCCCTCCCACTCATCCCACCCCCCACCTGGTCCATTCCCTACATGATCCTGTCCCTCTTCTATAGTGGGTTCTTCCAACCTCCCCTCACCCCAAGGATCCCTCATCCATCATCTCTCCTCTCATCCCCCTTCCCCCTATCCTGCTGCAGGTTGAGATATCCCATTTAGTATGTATGTCATTTTCTCCCTGAACCAAATTCAATGTGAATGTGGTTTTGCCTTTTTAGCCTTCCTTATTCTCCCCCTCCTTTGCAACCACTTCCCCTACATGAGATAGTTTACCCTACCATGTCTCTCCCCATCTCCTCTTGCCACTTTCCTCTCTCACCTCATAATTTCATCCCTTGAGTATTCTCCCTTCCCAACAAATTCAACCTATGCCCTCTATCCATATATAACTGTAACCATATACACACACATTCACATATGTATTCATATGACCACACCCCCTTCTTCCATTATTTTCATAGTGAGAAAGATATCATCAGTCACAGTTATTGCTTTTCCATATAGGAATGTAAATAGTTCAACTTTGATGAGTTCCTTTTGATTTCTTTTCCCTGATTACCTTCTCAGGCATCTCTTCCTTCTTGTGTCTGGATGTCAAATTTTCTATTCAACTCTGGTTTTTTCCTCAAGAATGCTTGAAAGTCCTCTATTCCACTGAATGACCATATTTTCCCCTGAAACAAAATACTCAGTTTTGCTGGGTAGGTGACCCTTGGGTTCATTCCCAGTTCTTTTGCCCTCTGGAATATCATATTCCATGCCCTTCGATCCCTCAGTGTAGATGCTGCCAGGTCCTGGGCTATTCTGATTGTGTTTCCACAATATTGAAATTGTTTCTTCCTGGCCGCTTGTAGTATTTTCTCCTTGATCTGGGGATTCTGGAACCTGGCTATAATATTTCTGGGAGTTTTCTTTTTGGGATCTTTTTCAGGAGGTGATCGGTGGATTCTTTCAACCTCTATTTTGCCCTCTGGATCTAAAACATCAGGGCAGTTTTCCTTGAGAATTTCTTGAAGGGTGATTTCTAGGTTCTTTCCTTGATCATGGCTTTCAGGTAGTCCAATAATTTTTAAATTGTCTCTCCTGGATCTATTCTCCAGGTCAGTGGTTTTTCCCATGAGATATTTCACATTGCCTTCTAATCTTTCATTTGTTTGGATCTGCTTAACAGCATCTTGATTTCTCATAAAGTCATTAGCTTCCATTTGCTCCAGTCTAACTCTGAAGGAATGAATCTCCTCAGTGAACTTTTGAGATTCTTTTTCCATCTGGCAAATTCGACTTTTAAGGCATTCTTCTCCTCATTGCCCTTTTGGGCCTCCTTTGCCATTTGAGCTAGTCTATTTTTTAAGGTGTTGTTTTCCTCAGTCAGGCTGTTGACCCTCATTTCATACTTTTCCTGCATCCTTCTCATTTCTCTTTCTAATTTTTCCTCCACTTCTCTTATTTGATTTTTAAAGTCCTTCTTAAGGTCCTCTATGGCCTGCAACCCGCTCATGTTTTCCCCTGGGGCTTTTGGAGCAGGACTTCTGACCTCAGAGTCCTTTTCCCGCTCTATGCCCCCAAAATAGGAGTCTAGGGTTGCATTTTTCTGTTTCCTTTGCCTTGGCATGTTGCCACTTAATTGCTTGACTTTGGGGCTTATTGCCACACTATGGCTTTAAGGCCAGATAGAGGAATTTTCGTCCCGAACGTGTGGGGGGCAACTTCCGTTTCTGGCAAGCTGTAAACCCACCCACAACTTCCACCCTAGATCACAATCCAGATCCAGGGAGGTTAAAGCAAGAGCGATTACCCCCCAAGACTGATCGCTGGATCTCCCCACGATTTGTAGGCTGGGAGCCGGAAATGCCTCTGAAAACTACACAGTGGCTTGTCTCCTCAGCAGCTTCTAGCCCCCAGGGGAGGGAGCTGACGCATTCCCCAAATACAGGTCCCAAAGTCCATAGGACACTAACCTCTTACTTTGTCCTAGGCAAGTCTATGTTGATAATTCTGGCGTCTCCACAGTTCCTGGTGTTCTGGGGTTCCTCCAGCAGGCTGCTGGCCCTGCCGCCCTGGGGCTAAAACCTCGGCTCACGTGGACCTGGGCTCGGCTCGGCTCCTGCGCTCTGCCGGCTCCCAGACCACTGCGCTGGTCCTTCCTGCAGGGTGCTGGGCTGTCCTCAGCGGGAGGTTAGCTTCTCTGTGTCGTTCTGTGGGTGCTGGGGCTCCAGAAGATTTTCAGAGTCCTTTTTTACATAGTTTGTGGAGAATCTGGTGGCAGAGAGGCTTGGATGAGCTGTTTCTACTCCGCCATCTTGGCTCCGCCCCCCATGTCACTCTTTTTAAAAGAGGTCTATACTGGTTACCACCAGTACTTCTCCTTTAATAGACTCCTTAATCCTTTCAGCAGAAATTTCTCTTTCCAAAATTGCCAATCATCTCTTCATTTTTAAATCTGATTTTCAGTCCTCATTCTCTTTAGCCTATTTTCTGCTTTCCCCCACTGCTGATCACTCTCTCCTGAATAGTCTCTCCTCTTTAGGGTTTCATAATATGGTCTCTCTTGGTTCTCCTCCTACTTTTCTAACTATTCCTTATCAGTTTTCTTTTCTGATCCATCATTCACATCTTTCCTTCAAATTGCATCTGTTCCCCAACCACTCTTCCCTTGTCTGTCTACTCTTCCTCTATAAATTCCATCTCCCAGTGATATCATCAGAACATCTAAGTTTATTTCTAAGCTGATGACATTAAAATCTATACATTCAGTGTCTCTCTCCCCTGGGCTGAAATTCCATTCATCAGTTTCCTAGTGGATATTCCAAGCTGGATGTTAAGAAGATATAACATCAACAAACATATCAAGGTTTTGAAAGTGCTTTGGGTATATTACCTTATTTGATCTTCACAAAAGCACTATGAGTCAGGGGCTATTATTATGCTCATTTATAAATAAGAAAATTAAGATGGAGACTGACCAACTTGCCAGGAAGTGTTTGAGGCTAGATCTGAATTCTGTTCTTCCTCATCCCAGGTACAGTACTCTATCCTCTGTGCCACCTAGTTAGAATTTAAAATCAAGCATGTATAAGGAACAATTCATTATCTTTCCCCTTTCCCCCAAAGTTCACCTCTTTTTCAAACTTCTTCTATTCCTGTTGTAGACACAAACATCCCTCCAATCTCTGAATGTCATAGCCTCACTGTCAACTTTAACTCATTATCTATCAACTAGATTATTACAATAATGTCCTGATTGCACTGTCTCAAATCTTGCACTGATTCATTTCACCCTATACACTGCTCCCAAAATGATTTTACTTAAGAACAGATATGATTGTATCACTCCCAAACTTAGTAAATTCCAATGAAGTCTGTTTGTGTCTGGGACAAAATTAAATCTCATACTTTATAGCTTTTTTATCTCTCTTTACAAGTTTCTCTCAACTAATCTTTCTAGAATTGGAGTTAACCATCCCTACTACACCACCTGATCCACCTAAATTAGCCTTCTCTTGTTCCTTACACAAGATACACCATGTTCCATCTTCATGCCTTGGCATTGGCTGTCCACAGTAACTCAAGGAAGTAGTTCATTGAAGATGTAGCTCAAGCATCATCCTCTATGTGAAGCATTTCCTAACTCTTCAAAATTCTAGAACCCTTTCTCACAAGATTTGTTGTATATTACCAATCTGTTTTTATTACCTTTATTTTCATTCTGCATTTACCTAAATATGTTTTGAATGCCCTTTTCCCAATAGCAGAATGTCCAATCTTTACAAATTTGGATTGTTTTATTTGTTGTATTTGTATTTCCAGAGCATGGGAATGTGCCTGGCACATAATAGGTACTTAAAAATATATGCTGATTAATTAGTTGAATGGGGGGGGGGGGGGAAGAGTCAAGATGGTGGAGTAGAAACAGTACATCCTCAGAGCTCCAAACCACAACACTTAAAAATTATGTAAAAGGGGGACTCTGAATGACCTCTGGAGCTCCAGAACCCACAAAATGACACAGAAAAGCTAACTTCCTGCTGAGGACAACCTGGCAACCCAGCAGGGAGCAGCTAGCTCAGCACTCTGGGAGATGCCAGGTGGAAGGTGTAATGGGAAGGAGGGAAATAGAGTCAGTCTTTTAAAATATATCTACTAGGGTAATGCTTTTCATAGCTACACATGTACAGCATATACTGAGTTGCTTATCTTCCTTTTAAAATCAATTATTTCAATATATATATATATATATATATATATATATATATATATATATATATACTATGATTAATACTATTTTTCATATAATTGGGAGATAAGATGTACAGGCAATGGGGCTCAGGGATTCACCTCACCCTATTGGAAAAGTCGAAGGGGGTATGGGAGAAGAGATGAGAGAGAGCAGATTGAATGAGGGGATATCCTGTATCACTGTTATTCTGGGGTGGTGGGTAGGGGAAAAATGGGGAAAAAATTGTAACTCACAATCTGCCAGAAATGAATGATGTAAACCAGAAGTTAATAAAGCATTTGGAAAAAAAATTAATAAAAATAATTAGTGGAATTAACTCTAGTGGTTCCTAATTATAACTAGTATACTAATTCTTCTGTTTATAACTTAAAACCCCTTACAACATTATTCCAATCTACATTTCAAATTTAAAGATACATTAGTTTTTTTTGATGTGTTCTGTTCCAACCAGCTAACTGACCCTTCTTGCTGTTCCTCACACATCAATTTTCCATCTATCATCTGTATGCATGCATGAAATGGACTTATAACTCTTAGAATGACTGGTATCCTTCCCAACTCAACATAAAATCCACATTCTATGGGAGGATCTTTCTATTTTCATCAAAATGTAAGTATCTAGCTTGCAAAGAATTATTTATTTGCAGCTGCTGTAACTATTAGATGAACACCCTTTCTACAGCCCCCACACAGTCTGGCTCACTGATCACACACCCTCGTACCACCACCCAAGTCTGTGATCTAGATCCAAGTAGGCCAAAGCAAGAGCAATTACCCTCTAAATGGTCACTTTGTCCCCCTACAATCTGCAGGCCAGGAGCACTGGTAGTAGCCACATGACAGTGGCTACAGCCACTGCCCCTCCTCCACTTCTCATCCTGGGGGTAGTAGCAGGAGCTCACTCCCCCTATTCCAGCAAATTTCCACACTGACCTTTTACTTTGTCTTGGCATTTGTGGTTTGAGAAGTCTGGAAACCACTATAGCTGCTTGTGATTTACTCTCATGAAATCTGCTCCAGCTACTGCTGGTTGGGGCTGCCCTAGGGCTAAAAATATGGCTCAGTTGGAACTGTGCTTGGCTCCCAGAACACTGCGATGGACCCTTCTTGCCAGCCTGCCAGACTCCCTTCAGTGGGAGATTTGTTTCTTTCTGTCACTTTGTGGTTTCTGTAGATCTAAAGTTTGTTTAGAGTCCTTTTTTACATGTATTAGAGGAGATAGAACACAGAGCCACTTGGAAGTCCTGTTTCTAGTCCTAGATTTACATATATTCAGTGTTAATAAAATATAAGCTTCTGAAGGACAAAGGATGTCTTATTTTAATCTTTCTATTCCTAGCACCTAACACAAAGCCTAGCATCCAGTAAATAAATTTTAAAATTCTTGTTTATTTATTGAATGCTGCACATGTTTTCATCTCTATTAGCTGTGTATTGGTTTTGCTTGGCTTCTTTTTTTTCTCCCTTTGCCATAAGGGAAGATGCAGCATTTAGGATGGAGATCATTATATTGCAAAATGACTGATCAAAAAGAAAAGACACTGGTATTTTTAAATGCATTGTAGTAAAGTACATTCTCTTAAATTCTAAGCTATTTTTGGCAATCAAATTTTCTACAGTTTGGGTGGCTGACCATAAAAAGACGAAGAGCCTACTGTGGGCACAGTTGAGTACAAACTGTCAGACCAGGTAAGATTAGCAGAGATTCTATCAAGGTTGCTAAAGCATTACAGAGAAATTATATTTTCAGATTCATATATCTTGAATCTCATATAATTTCATCAGAGTATAGAGCTATAGGTATAGTCTCTAGTAGTATGGTGATACCAACTGTCCCCAATATATGCATTACTAGAGGAATTTGAGTTAGTTGCTTAAGGCATATAGAGGTTAAATAATTATTTCATTTGATCTTCCCTACAACTTTGGGAGGCATGTGATACTATTACCCTCATTTTATAGATGAAGAAACTGAGGCAAACAGAGGTTGAGTGATTTCCCCAGGGCTACACACCTAGTAAGTACCTGAGATTTGATAGGAAATAAGATCTTCCTGATGCTAAGTTCAATGCTCTATCTACTATACCACGTAGTTGTAGAAGCCATCATCATTTTCTCCTTAGGTTCTTGAGAATATTTTCTATCATCTGAGGAATAGAATGTATGATTTATGTCCTGACAAAGATTATGGGGTCAATATAACAGGGTCAGTTAATAACTGGATGGTAATGCCAGTTCAGTCTACATTAATATTAGTGTTAGTTCCTTTCATTTGCTGTATGGCAATGTACTTTTCTTTAAGTTTGAGTTCATTTATTGAGTTGGAGTAGAATCATGGAGAACATTAAATATGAGGGGTGTATAAATATAAACATATCTATATATGTGTGTGCATATACATGTATGTATATATATATACACACACACATATATATATATATACTTATAGAACTAGATAGATAGATAGATAGATAGATAGATAGATAGATAGATAGATATTTGGACAGACAGTTGTTCAGCATTGCTGTTAATCTTTTTGTCCATGTGAGTCTTTCTAGATGCGGCTCACATGGTGGAAAATAGGCATATGTAGCATTCCCTACCTCTCTCCACCCTTCTCCAAGGAAGACTTTGATTCTTACCAGGAAGAGAAGCAGGATATCTGAGTCCAGAAACTGGCCACTCTGCTTTCCACAGAGAGAATGGCTATTAGGCTAAAATATCTATCTGCTTCCTTGAACTTTATTAGTTTAGGTTCAAGATAAACTCTGAATTGCTTTTCCTTAATGGGAAAAGAAGGGGTCTGAGCTCTATAGCCATAATATATCTCCCTTCCCATGTAATGCAATTTTCACAATGGACACTCAAAATAAATAATATATAAACTCATTTATTCAAGTTGATAGCAAAAGAGAAATCAAAGAAAGCATACATATGGAGGAGAATGTATAACATATAATACACATTCAATGAGCTGTCCCTTCAGAAGGAAAATAACTCAGCTCACTCAAGAGAGAATCATATCTCACCCAAAGAGAAATCCCTAAAAGTCTTCAGTGTAGCAGGTTAGGAACTGGTACATGACTAAAGTTCTACATGTTGGATGCTTCCATAGTCTTTCTCTCTTTGCAGTGATTGGAGAAGGTTTGGAATCATGTATCTTTTTTCTCAATGCTGGAAGTCAGAAGACCATCAGTTTCTCTCTCTCTCTCTCTCTCTCTCTCTCTCTCTCTCTCTCTCTCTCTCTCTCTCTCTGTTTCTCTACACAAACACACACACACACACACGCACGCACGCACGCACGCGCACGCACGTTACAAACATGAACAACAATGTTATCAAATCAAAAGTTTATTTTTTTCCATTTACCCCAAAGGTAAGATGACATTTCTCTGTCTAGAGCACCATAAGGAATTAGCATTCCAGAAATGCCTCAAGTGTCACTGTTTCACAAGTTGAACCATTTTTAGAGGAAATGAAATGATAACTTTTGTTAATATTCTCTCCATTTGTCATTGAGTCTCTTTTAAAAGTCTTCCATGGAATCAAATAGAAATTAGAAAAATAAAAAAAGTGATTAGGAGAAATGAAATATGTTTTCCATGTTTTCCTCATTAGGGATTTATGGATAATATATTTTAAATATGTTTATTGATACCTCCATTCTGTTTTGTTTTTCTTAGAATATATATTGCAGGAAAAAATGCATAAAAGCTTAACATTGCAAGGCTGTCTCTATTCCATTCAGACTATTAATATACATTTATTACACACACACACACACACACACACACACACACACACACACACACACTGAAGCTGAAAGGTTAGGAGAAGGA
This sequence comes from Gymnobelideus leadbeateri, assembly GCA_011680675.1. Taxonomy (NCBI): domain Eukaryota; kingdom Metazoa; phylum Chordata; class Mammalia; order Diprotodontia; family Petauridae; genus Gymnobelideus; species Gymnobelideus leadbeateri. The sequence goes on from WOXC01000373.1 coordinate 60,878, forward strand.
AGTGTCCTATGTGGAAACATGATGGAGTTCAAGCCAAAGGAGTACAGAGAGGAAGTAAAACAAAAGATGACTGGCTTAGAAGCCTTTAAATGGAGGCTTTAATCTGAAAGGTAGAGGATACTGACAGTACTGATGAAATGAGTACCAAGGCATTCCATTTTGTACTATTATGGAATCTAATCCAAAGGAGTGCAGATAAGTAATTAGATCAGAGTTTTTAACATATTACATAAAAGTATACTTTATTTATATATTTGAATTAAAATAATATATTATTAGAACTGAAGAGAACTTAGGTTATTTAGTTAAACATTATCTTACAAACTGAGATCTATAAATAAATAGTGACTTACCTAAAATTATATTTGGAGTTAGTGACTAAGGTAGAACTAGAATCTATATCTTCTGAAGTTGAATGGTGGCTTTTTCTAGCAAAGAACTTTTTTTGGAAATGATGCTAATATTTCCCCCCACTAATATGGATTTATTTATTTCTCTGATCAGGCAGCTTCCTAAGCAATTTGAAAGTTTAGTGATTTTTTTTCATTATGTATAAATTTATTTATTTTTAGTTTTCAACATACATTTCCACAAGAATTTGAGTTTCAAATTTATTCCCTCCTTCTCCCTTATACTCCACCCCAAGATGGCATGCATTCTAATTACCTCTTCATACAGTCTGCTCTCACTTCTATCATCCCCCTCTTTTCCTCTTCCCCTTTCTTTATTGTAGGGCAAGAGAAATTTCTATATCCCATTGCCTGTATATCTATTTTCCTAGTTGCATGTAAAAACAATTTTTAACATTTGCTTTTAAAACTCTGAGTACTAAATTCTCTCCCTTTTCCCTACCCACCCACCCTCATTGAAAAGACAGGCAATTAAATATAGATTATACACATGTAGTAATGCAAAACACTTTCAAAATTGTCATGTTGTGAAAGACTAACTATATTTCCCTCCATCCTTTTCCATCTCCTCCTTATCATATTTTCCCCTTTAACACTGTCCCTTTTGAAATGTGTTTGCTTCTGACTACCTCCTCACCCAATCTGCCCTCCCTTCTATCATTCCCTCCTCTTTATCTCCCCCCACCTTACATTCCTATAGGGTAAGTTACACAATTGATTGTGTTTGTTATTCCCTCCTTAAGCCAAATCTGATGAGAGTAAGGTTCACTAGTTCCCTCTCATCTCCTGCCTCTTCCCTTCCAGTGTGAAAAATTTTTCTTTCCTCTTTTATGGCAAATAATTTACCCCATTCTATCTTTCCCTTTCTCTTTCTCCCAATATATTCCTTTCCCGGCTCTTAGTTTTATTTTTTATTCATCATCCCTTAATATTCAACTCACACTTTTCCAACTATCTATCTATCTACACATATATACATATGTGTATATGTATATATATATATATATATATATATATATATATACATAAACACAGATATACATATACATACACATAGATACCCCCCACACACACACACATATTTCCTCCAACTAGCCTAATACTGAGAAAGATCTCATAAGTTACAAATATTTTTTCCATGTAAGAATGCAAATAGTTCATCTTTAGTAAGTCCCATATGATTTCTCTTCCCTGTTTACCTTTTCATTCTTCTCTTGATGGTTATATTTGAAAGTCAAATTTTCTATTCAGCTCTGGCATTTTCATTAAGAATGCCTGAAAATTAAATATTTCATTGAATATCCATTTTTCCCCTGAAATATCATACTCAGCTTTGCAGGGTAGATGATTCTTGGTTTTATTCCTAGCTCTTTGGCCTCCAGAAATTCATATTCCAAGATTTTCTATCCTTTAATGTAAAAGCTACTATATCATGTGTTATCTTTATTGTATTTCCACAATACTCAAATTGTTCCTTCCTGACTTCTTGCAATATTTTCTCCTTGATTTGGAAACTCTGGAATTTGGATACAATATTCCGAGGAGTTTTCCTTTTAGGATCTCTTTCAAGAGGCAATTGGTGGATTCTTTCTATTTCTATTGTACTCTCTGGTTCTAGAACATCAGGGCAGTTTTCCTTGAAAATTTCTTGAAATATAGATGTCTAGCTTCATTTTTTGATCATTACTTTCAGGTAGTCCAATAATTTTTAAATTCTCTGTAATGGATCTATTTTCCAAGTCAGTGGTATTTCTGATGAGATATTTCACATTGTCTTCTATTTTGTTTTATTCTCTAAGTTCTGTTTTATAATTTCTTGATTTCTCATAAAGTCATTAGCTTCCATTTGCTCCCTTCTAATTTTTAAAGATTTATTTTCTTCAGCGAGCTTTTTGTTTTCCTTTTCCATTTGTCCAATTCTTATTTTTAAGGCATTCTTCTCCTCATTGACTTTTTGGACCACTTTTGCCATTTGGCAGTATTTTGGCGGTCTCCTTTAGGAGATTGTTGACTACTTTTTCATGATTTTCTTGCATCACTCTCATTTCTCTTCCCAATTTTTCCTCTATTTCTCTCAGTTGATTTTCAAAATGTTTTTTGAGTTATTCCATGGCATATGACCAATTCATATTTTTCTTGGAGGTTTCTGATTCAGGAACTTTGATTTTGTTGTCTTCTTCTGGTTGTATGTTTTGATCTTCTTTGTCACCAAAGTAAGATTCTATAGTCTGACTTTTTTTATGCTATTTGCCCATCTTCCCTGCCAAATATTTGAGTTTCTAAATCTTTATCAAGGTAGGACTCGGCTACCAGTGGGGATGGGGATAGAGGTGGGAGTTGGTGTACTGTCCCAGGCTCTGTGGGTTTTGTATCAGCTGCTTGATCCCCTACCATCTGTGGGCCCAGAGCTCTGGAAGCTGCCACTGCTGCTGATGCCATTCCTGCTGCCAAAGCCACCTTCACTGCCTGGGGGCTAGGGTCAGGCCATGCTCCTCCTTTACCCAGGTTATACAGAGTTTTCCCACTCACTTTCTATGCTGTCTTTGGCATTTGTGGGTTTAAAAGCCTAGAAACCACTGCAGCTATCAGTGATTCAGTGCCCCTAGGCCTGCTCTGCCCCATCTGTGCAGGCCTGATCCTTGCTGAATTGCACTCTGCTCCCAGTATGGTGCAATAGACCTTTCCTGTCATCCATCCAGGCTGTCTTGTGGTGGAGATTTGCTTCACTCTGTCATTTTATGACTTCTGTAGATCTAGAATTTGTTTACATTCATTTTTTACAGGTATTCAAAGGGATTTGGGGGAGAGTTTAAGCAAGTCCCAGCTCTTACTCTGCCATCTTGGCTCTACCTGCAATGATGCCAATCTTTTTAAAAGAAAGCAACTACTTAAACACAATGAACCTTAGAAAAAATTCTTCTTTCCCACCAGTTGTTGAAGGAAGATAGATGATTACAATTACTTTTGCCACAAATCTTACCAAGATTTATTTATAAAATTCTCAAGTCTAAGTGAAAAGATTTAGAAGTTCAAGACAGTTGCTAAGAAAGTAGTTGGGGATTTGTTTTTTTGGGGTTCTTGGTTTTTTTTTTTTGCTTTTCAGAGAGGGGAAGGTAGGGCATTTGGGGTTAAGTAACCTGCCCATGGTCACACGGCTAATTTTGTGTTAAATGTCTAAGGCCAGATTTGAACTCATGTCCTCCTGACTCCAGGGTCAGTACTCTATTCACTATGCCACCTAGCTGCCCCCAGTGTAGTTGGGAATTTTGTGAAGAATCATTTCCCTTGAATTTGGCTTCAATCACTTTATCACTCACTGTTCAAATTATTCTGTAGGGAGGTACTTTTGTACCACCATTTCCAACCACCTAACAATAGTAAAGAAAAAAAAAAGCTTTGCATTTTATGGACACCAAGAGTTTTAGAAATTGAAGTCAAATCAGGACCACTGGAAAGGACCAAAACTTGGAAACACGTAGAAATAAATTGAATAGAAAGTGAATAAAACATAATAATTTTTAGATTGAGAAATTGATTCATCTTGCCTCAGTAGATAGCACTGACAATTCAGGCATATCTAGCTGAGAATTATATATATATTTATAAAATATTTCTAATGAAAAGGGCAACAATTTATCATTTATTGTCTATGGCATAGAACTGAGCTCCATAATCTGCATTTGTTTTTCCAAGAAGTTATGTGGGTAGTTATACCATCAGGCCTGTCATAAAATCCAACTTCACTGATTTAATTCTTCAGTGTGTTACTTAATTACCTTTTTAATTAGTATAAAATGTCTTTTCACCCTCTCTTATTTGAATACCACCATCCCTGCTTTCAGGGCCAAGTTATAAATACACTGGAGTGAATAGCACTCTCCTTCCCCCCACCACTTCCCCCACTGTGTCAGCTGCTCCCGTGTGTTCAGCTGTCAGTACCAGTGCTGGCGGAGCTGCTCAGAGGGCTCCCTAATAACTTGGGGAATCTGTGCCACTCATCGCTGAAGTTGACAGCTAAAGAAAGCTCAGGGGAAACGGATGTACATGAAGAACAGAAAGAAGAGATGAGGCAGATTCTTTGTGATATAAGTATAAAATGGCTGCAGAAACATACATGTTCTTGTTGAGCTGGTGATGATGCTGTGGACCAGGAAATGTATGAGTTAAATAAGAGAACTCAAGCTAAAAAGTTGAAAAGAATATAATCCATCAGGAGCACTTGCACCATTCTACTGAGAAAAAGAATCAGGACTTTGAAGCTTAATGAAGACAGTCTTTCTCTTTGGGGTTTAGGATACTCAATGGGAAAAAAGAAAAGTTTCAGGTGGGGAAGGACCACTCTACCCGGACACCAACATCTTTCAGACATATTTTCCAGCAGCTGGTCAGTAGCAGAGTTTTACGGAACATTTTTTTCTTACAAAAGCCTTTATTTCTTAAAATTAATATGCTTAAACCTCTGACCACCTTCTTCCTATTTTTCCTTTCCCCATCTCTTTTCTTCCTGGTCCCTTGGCCTAGAGATCTCTTTACCTAACACTACCCCACCAAAAGCCTACATACTGAGACACTGCACAGGGTAAAATAATACATGTTGGGACCTTAATTTTTTTAAAATAAATTTATAGTACAGTTAAGTTTGGGAAACATGGTTGTAAACAACTGTTTATTTGATTGGAAGTCATTATTAACATTAGCTCTTCCAAACTGGGATTTGCCAGAGAATATCCAGAAATACCTAATTTTAGAGCTAATATGAACATTAGGTTCTTATTATTTTAGTTTTTATTTTATGTATTGTTGCTGTTGTTGTGATACTTTGGTTTTTCCATTATTTACAAGATATATTTCTTTCTATTTCACCACTGAGATTTCCCTTATAACAGAAAAGAGAATAGTTAAGTGAAAGTTATCTTCTGCTTGTCTCCATAGTTACTTAGGTTGTGGCCCATTTTTATGTACTGCTTAACTATTTCTGGGGTTACATTAATTCAACATTGCTACAGATGGTGCTGAAGGATAATGACATTACTTGGGGACAGTGAAGGTCACTTTTAACCAGAGCTTTGAAAACAAAAGAGAACAGGAATCAACTAACACATTGACTGCATCTGATAATATGTATAACATTACACACCCATAATCTTCCATCTTTCAAAAAAAAAGGAAGTACATTTTTTCATCTGTTCTAGTGGAACCAAGATCAAGCATTATAATTACAGATTCCTCAGCTTATTTTATTCTTTTCATCATTTATATTGTAATAATCATTTTTTCTGTTTCCATTACTTAATTCTGCATGCATCTATACTAGTCTTTCTGTTTCTTTGCATTATCTGTATTTGTTATTTCTCATTGTGTGAGAATATCTCATTAAATTAGCATTTCCCAGTTTGTTTAGCCATTCCTAAGTGACAGAAACAGAGATTAGAACTGGTTGAGAGGGCAGTGAGTTCAATACCCTCTTTTTTACAGCAAAAGAAATGGAGGCACAGAGGGGTTAAATGACTTGTACAGAATCATAAGCCTAATATGCATATGAGGTAAGATTTGAAAATGGGTCTTCTTGACATCAAAAGCAGGACCAAATTAATTATATATGCTACTTCCTTATTGGCATCTATTTTATTTCCAGGTTTTTGCTACCATTAAAGTGTTGCTAAAGAAATTTTAGTGTATATGAGTCCTTTCTGACTTGTGCCTCATTAGGGTATGTGTATAGCAATGAGATCTTTTGGTTAAAATCATACCCAGTTTATGTGAGGAAAAAGGCCTAGAGAGAGAAAAGTGAATTGCAAAAGATCACATAGTTAATTAGTAGGAGAGCTTAAACTCCAGCCCAAATATATTGATTCTCAGTTGAGTAATCTTGCATTATTCCATGCTGCCTCCCTTACTCTAAGCAACCTCCCAGTGTATTTTCTTAATCATAGGCTGCATCTAGGGTCCTAGCACATAATCATTCATTTAATATTCTATAATGGAAATTTTATTGCTCCACAAAGGGACATATAGTCCCTACCTTTGTTGAGGTTGAAATTTCAGTGAACAAGGTCCGAAGTAAGTTTGTAGCTGTGCGAGTGGATGGAAGGAGTCATATAGGAGATATATTGTAGAGGGAGAAATGCTAAAAGTTGCTATGTGTAGTGACAAAATAGAAGGACCTAAGGTTTTCATTGAAGTTATGAATCTGAGGAATAAAAAAAGAACATTTTAAATAGCACCTTATATACAAGTACAGCCTTATGAACTATGCATCCAAGTACTAGGGGTGCACGGGCTTATTGCAATTTGTAAGGGTAGACTAGATCACAAAAATACCTCAAGGGAATACACCATTTATAAAAGCCCAAGAAGCAACTTATATCCCTCTGATTCTGTATTTACTCAAGTTATGGTTCATTTTCATAAATTGAGCAGCTATTTATGGACTTCATCATTATGGCATTTCTATAAATGGTACCACAGGAAAATGACATTAGTAAGGAAGTGAGACTAAGATTTAAGCAATATTGAAAGCAGAAAGAAGTGGAATTGTCAAAATGGAACTAGGAATACTGTTCTGAGAAACACTGACCAAGAACTACCATTGCAAAGAGGTAAGTTAACAACAATATGAGAGAAAAAGTTGGTTGGCAAAGCATTTTTTGTCAATTTAGAATCCAAAAAGTGTGTGTAAGTTGAAAAATAGTATTGGCTTTGAACATGACAATGGAATGCTCACAGTGTTTATTATTTGAGAAGAAATGGTACAGTGTGGGACAAAGTGGTATGAGTCTGAATTTTGACTCAAATGGAATGAAATGAAGATTCAGGTTGGTTTCTAAATTATTGAAATTTTTTTTCTTCTAAATAACCTGTCTAGAATGGCATTAAATAAAACATAAAGCAGAAGTTTAGGACAGAATAGACACAAAAATTGACCTCAAGGGCGGCTAGGTGGCACACTGAATAGAGTACCGGCCCTGGAGTCAGGAGGACCTGAGTTCAAATACAACCTCAGACACCTAACACTTGGGACCTTGAGCAAGTCACTTAACCCCAATTGCCCTCCAAAAAAAAAGCAAAAAAAAAAATGACCTCTTCTTCTGAAAGATGATCTCTCTAAGCTAGAGTGAGGGAAATGCACAGAGAAGCTTAATCCATAATCAATTCTGAGAATAAATAGGTCCCCAGGATGCACTGTACCACAATGGATAATCATCTATCACTATCCACTATTTCCCTTCTACACACACTATAGACAATCCTGACAGCCCCTTCTTGCACAATGACTCTTTTCCCGGACTTTGTGGGCATTGGCAAGGTTCCAAGAGGGAATTAAACTGTTGAACATCCCTAACTTCTCTACTGGATGGATATTCACACTGCATCAATACACCAATGAGACTGTAGTTTTATTTTCAAGAGCTCATCACTTACAAGAAGTTTTGCAGATCAGATCAGTTGGAAATAAATAATACTAAGGAATATAAATGCTCAAAGTAGCAAGAAGGATAAATAATTCAGCCCAATTAAAAAACAAACAAACAATCAATAGTGCCTACCATGCACAAGACCAGGCAGCATGCAGAGTGGATAGAGGATCAGTCTTGGAGTCATAAAGACCTGTGCTCCACCTAGTTCTAAATGGTATCATAGTATATTAAACATTAGGATAGGATAGAATAATAATGAGTAAAGCAACATTTTTAAGATCTATGGATTCTTTTTGGGCAGGTGTCCATTTGGCATTACTCTTTGATGGTTTCTTTACTTCAATATCCTCCTCTGAAGATGAATCTCAGTCATCTCTTTTCCTACAATATTTTTCTGTAGTGGATTCTTCCTCCTTTGCCTTTGCTTTTTTTGGGGAAATAGCTTAATTATTTTAATCATCTCTAGCCCTGCAGAAGGGGCCCTTTCCCCAGATCTTCAGTTCTCCCATCTAGCCTTGGAATAAAGCCAAAATTCCAACCTCTTCTAAGTGTCCACAACCAGGGGCTTTCTGACCCACTGCTTCTCCACTCACCAGGCTTGCTTGTGATGATTCCTTCTCACCCCTGACACTCTTTACAGCACCGATGGGTCTGGCGTTCCTTGTTAGCAGAGGTTCCCACAATTTTACTGGCCTCAAACTCCCAACTCCCCTCATTTTTCCCTGGGTAAAAGTTCCTGTGACTGAGGCCAATGCAGCCTCTCAAACCAATTAATCACAGGACTTGCAACTTGTTAAAATGGAACGTAGCCTGGATGTCTTTACTCTTCTCAGGGACATAATCTCTACCTGGGACTTTTCTTCAGACATTCTCAGGAACATGTTCCAGGAATACACAAGTCATGCCCCTCTTCTCATTTATCTCTACCCACACTTTGTTCACCCTAAGGTGTTATTTTAACTCTTTGGTGGGGGAAAATCACGAGAGCTTGAAGTTTTCTGACCTCCTTTGCCATCTTCCCAGAATCCTCTCCAACATTTTTAAATACATAGATGCATTAGCTGAAGAGGGATAAAACACAAACATATAATTGTGAAAGCAGAATGTTATATGATAATGAATTAAAGAGTTAAAAGATGAGAGGTCTGAGTGAGGGAAGTTATCACTGAGCAGTGATATCAGAGAAGCCCTCGTGGAGTACTTGGTATTTACATTATAGTTTAAAGTACGGCTACAAAATCTAAAAGAAAAGAGGTAGTGGTAGAGATTCGAGGCAAAAGGAAGCAAAAGTGAAAAGTAAAATAAGGAGTTGTGAAACGTAAAGGAGTCAGACGATGACAGGCCATTTAGGGAGATATATACTATCCCAATTTTACTTGAGTAAAGATTCTAGAGAGGATTATCAGATAAGACAAAATTTGATTATTTTTGAAAATTGTGAGTCACTGAAAAAGGTCTGGGCAAAGAGGAAAAGAAGAATCAATGTGTAAGAATAAGAAAGGGAATAGGAAAGGAAGTAATTTTGAAGGAGAGAAGACCAAAAAAGGGGGAAGAGCAGTAGTTCAGGCTATGGTAACAAGGGTTCATACAAGTGTTATGGAAGTGAAAATGGAGGGGGTGCTGATTTCAAAGGGCTATTGCAGAAGTGAAATCAACAGAATTTAACAAGATATCAGATATAAAAAATGAAATAGAGTAATTGTTTCATTCTTTGTATTTGTGTCCTCATCACCAACTCAGTGCTTGACACATCGAAAGCACTTAAGAAACAGTCATTGGGATAGTTAGGTGGTGCAGTAGATAGAGCACCAGCCCTTGAGTCAGGAGGATCTGAGTTAAAATCTGGCTTCAGACACTTAATACTACTTACTAGCTGTGTGACCTTGGACAAGTCACTTAACCCTCATTGCCCTGCCTTCCCCCCTCCAAAAAGGCAAAAAAAACAAACAAACAAAAAGAAAGAGTTGATTGATAATCAAAGGAGAAAATACAGATAGTGATATTAAAACAGAAACAGTAAGTCAAGGAAGGACAGATTTAGAGGGGAAACTAACTTTGGTTTTAAATGTGTAATTTGAGGAATAAATGTGACATCCAGGTATAGATAGCCTTTAGGCAGTTGAGGATATTTCTCTGATACTAAGAAAGATCAGGACTGGAGATATACATTGGGAGTCACTGTAATAGTAGGGCACAGTTTAAGCCACAGGAATGAATGGAAATTAACAATAGTCAATATGTAAAGAGAAAAAAAACAAGAAAGCAACGGAAACTCCAAGAGTCCTTAAAAGGTTCAATAGAGGATAAGGAGCTAGTGAAGGAGACAGGAGAATTAGTTTAGTGGAGAAATAAAAGAGTGGTGCATAGTCCTATAAGAATTGTGTCAAGGGCACTGAAACTCAGAATGAGCTGATACTGGTGGGAACAGATAAGGATAACAAAAATAACATTCTAAAGCTATATTCATGGAGAAAGATGATTAAAGAAGGGATAAGGGCACAGTTCACTGTGGATGGAATTATGATAACAGTCTATGGAGAGAAAACTTAGGTATACAGTACTTGTTTTCTTTGTCAAAGGGGGGGGGGCACTTCAGAATTGGAAAGGATAGGAAAAAATGGCTGGTTAGGAATTGAAACTTAAGGTTATTAGGGCACTAACTACAGAGTAATATTTTTCCCTGGATAAGTTAGGTGCCAGATGAACCCCATAGAAGTGAGGAAAAAAATGTCAGATAAAATTATTGAGACAGTCAGTGATCTTTGAAAAAGTGGGAATGGAAGAGATTGCATGGGACAAGTTGCATAAGATTGAATGTCATTGTGGGAGAAGGACAAATTTTCCGCAAAAAGGAAAGAGAATATAGTCTGAAAATCAAATATGCCAGTAAGCTTGACTTTCAGTCCTAATAAAATTTCAAAACTTTCATTATAAAGTTGGTTGGTGAGCATCTTCAAAAGTAAAGCATAAAACTAGAGTGGTTTTATTGGGAAAAGAGATACTGACAGACTGATCTCATTTACCATGTTTTTTGTTTTGTTTTGTTTTGGCAAGGTTACAAAACTGGTAGATTAGTGATTCCTGATTGTTGTCCTTTGTTCTTGAAGGGACCAAAATGACATGGTTTATTAAACCAAGATGAACTCAGAATGTTCTACAAGAGGTCAGACAACAATAGTCCATGTGAACATGTGGAGTGCGAGGGATTCCTATGAATAGACCAGATAGGTAATAGTGTGGATAGAACATTGGTCTTACGTCAGGAAGAATTGAAATCAGATACTGACTCAGACAGATACTTAATAGCAATGTGGACCTGCACAAATCACTTAAACTCTCAATCTTAGTTTCCTCATCTGAAAAATGCAGAAAAAAATAAAATATTTACCTTATATGGCTTAGGGAGGATAATATGAAATAATTTAGGGTGTTCCAAAAGACAATGCAGTTTTAAGTTTATTAAAGCTTAAGTAATAGTACTATTAACTTTCCTCAACATCTATTAAAACTTAAAGTTGCACTAAGACTTTTTGGACACCCTGTATTTTAAAGCTTTCTACAAACTGTAAAGTGCTTCAAAATGGTAATCATCTATATTGTAAATATTAATTATCATTGCCATTGTCATTAAATTCATCAGTATCTTTATTGAAAATTGTTTACCTAGATATTTTCAAAGCATTGTCAAGAGTCTTTTTATGCTATCCTGTCCCATAGAATGAAGACAGGTAAACTGGAATTCAGTACAGTTATGAGTATTAAGAATTGAATAAATGACTGAATCCAAAGAATTGCCACTAATGGTTCAATGTCAACTTAGAAGGAAATCCCTGGGGGTATTTTATAAGAATTTGCCCAAAGCTATTTGTCAAATTTGCAAATGACACAAACCAAGATGGATAGCTAGCTACAGAGTCAAAATGATAGAGTCAGAATCTAAAAAGATGTTGACAATGTAAAGGTTTGGGTTGAATCTAATAGAAAAAAAATCAATAAGGATAAAAGTAAAGCCTTAAACTTAGATTAAATAAAACAACTTCAAAAATATAAAACGCGTGAAGAGGTTGACTAGAGAAGTAGATTCCCTGAATGGACTGAGTGGGTCAAAGTTGTCTGCAATCTCAATGAATAAATTGTATGATAATATAACTTCTATCTATGTATCTATCTTTTTTTTTTCTTTTTGGAAGGAGGAAGGTAGGGTAATTTGGGGTTAAGTGACTTGCCCAAGGTCACATGGCTAGTTTTGTGTGTGTGTGTGTGTGTGTGTGTGTGTGTGTGTGTGTGTGTGTGTGTGTTAAGTGTCTGATGCTGGAGTTGAATTGAGGTCCTCCTGACTCCGGGGTGGTGCTCTCTTCACTGGGCCACTTCGCTCCCCCAACTATGTATGAATGTATGTATGTATGTATGTATGTATGTATGTATGTATCTATCTATCTATCTATCTATCTATCTATCTATCTATCTATCTAACATCTATCTATCTAATCTCAGTAAGTATTACAGACAGAGACTTGGAATTAGAAAGAGAGATTTCATTGTTATAGGAAAATACCAAGTAAATGAATTATTGATACCAATTGAAGTCTATGCATTAACTATAACTGTAAAGTTGGTCTTAGAAAGTTGCCTAGAACAAAGGTATAGAGCACAAGGTCATTTCCCAGTGTAACCTCAACCAGATTAAACTGTAATTGGGAAATATTTAACAAATTAAATAAAAATACAATAAAACAAAGATAGCATAGTATGTTGTTTTCTAATTCAATATTTGGCCTAAAGGGGTTTCATGTATGGTTTAGTGATGATTTGAGTTTGACACAACTGGCCTAGAGCACTGAGAAGTTTAGTAATTTACCCAGGGTGACAATTAGTATTTGTCATTGGAAGTATTTAAAACTACAAAGTAAAACTTGGGGGGATAGAAATTTAATGGATATCTTTTCAATTATCAATAATTATATCTCAGTTAAATTTCACTGGTTATAATACTGTGCCATAAGAAATATTAAAATGGTGAAGAAGCATGGAAATATTTAAATGAACTTATGCAAAGTGAAGTAGAGTCAGGGAAACCATAGAGAAAGAAACTATATAGAAACTATACTACAGGGAAATGATACAGAAAGAACAATCTCAAAACAATTAAAATTAATGTTTTGCAATTATAAAAGCAAGCTTGTGACTTTTCTGATGGACTTCTCCATCTTGTCCCAGAAACCACATTATTGGGATCTTATCGGCTTTGGGGCTCCACCTCATCATTAGACTCTGCCTCTCTGATTGGAAAGTGGGGCATGAATTCCAAACTTCCATTTAAGGAGAGAACTCAGCTTACACACTTCCTCATTTCTCAATGTAATAACCTTGGGACTTCTCTCAATGTCTTCTCCAACATGCCCCACCAAGTTGTCTAATGGCATCAATACTGGACTGCACATAACAGGCTACTAACATAGAAAGGGAAAACTATCTGAGGATTTATTTTACAGAATCAAGTAAATATATTAGAATTTCAAAATGGACAATGCTTTGTCTCTTTTGGAAGTCAAAATGGGGAGTTATTGCACCTGGCCTCATGAAGATATGAATTCCTGTTATAGCCAAATCCCCAGAAGTGATCTTCAAGAGAAGGAATTAAATTCCTAAAGGAAATAGGTTTGATAGATCGAATTTATATAGCCCCACTCCTATACCTCTGCCTTGCTATATTCCATTCATAGACTATCACAGGAACAATTACTCGGCAGCTTAGAGAGTACTAGAGGCAATAGAACTGACATCATGTCCATATATACAAATGTTCATGATCTTATCAATCCTGTTGACCACTAAGTAACCCAGAAGAGGGTGAGTAGTATAAAGCTATCAATCTTGCCAATTTTTTCCTCTTTTCTTTTAGAGGACACTAGTCAGAAACAGTTTGCTTGTGTCTATCAGGGAGCTGAACATATCTTCACCATACTGCCCCTGAGCTCCTTAACTTTTCCTCATACTTCCACATTATGGTAGACAGAGACATGAAATAGCCATCTCTTACTGTGAGTATTGATATACATCACTACACTTATGATATTCTGCTAGCCAGCCCATATGAAAACAAAGTAGCAGATGGTGATCTATATGAGGGACAAGGGCTGATAATCCTAAGAATCCTAAGAAAATGGGCTAAATTCACTTAGTCACGTTTGGGAGAATACAGTGGGTGGTGAAAACCCAGAGGATTCCAAGCACAGAACAGAATGAGATACTGATACTTCCTTCCCCCACATTCTAAAAAGAAACCCAGAGATTTATTGGACTATTAATTCTTTTTAGAACATACAATAGGATTGCTCCTATTTACCAATTCAGAAGTGTGCTTTTTTTCAAGTGAGAACCAGAAGATCTTTCAAACCTGAATGATCTAAAACATGATATCTAACAGAGTCTCCTCTTGGACCCTTAAGACTCTGGAATACCCATGTTTCTGTAAGTCCCAGCCCACAAAGAACAGGAGGAGTTGAGCCTTTGGTGTATATGAAGAGGTAACTAGAAAAAATGATTGTTAAGCTTCTAGAGCTTCAAGTTCCCCAAGGCACACCCTTATTATGCCACTTTTGAAAACCAGTTGCTTACCTATAATTGGACCCAAGTTGTTTCTGAAGACATGATACTTTATCACATAATATAATCACCTTTTATCCAGAATCACCTTTTATGAGTTGGATGATTCTAAATGGTACCTATAATAATGTGGGTCACCCAGGAAGTTTCTATTGCTGAGTGGAAATGCAACAACAACAACAACAACAACAACAACACACACACACACACACACACACACACACACATATATATGTACACATATTCTTCCCTGAGTCTTTCTAGCATTAGTGTTCTTCACAAATAGTGGATGGCTCTCTTGTGACTGAAGCCTCCAGTGACATACCCTGGAACTCTGCCACCCTCACTTGTGTAATAAGCCCTTACCTATAAAGGCCTAGTCCTTGAAGAATCACATTTTGCCTAGTTTGCTGATGGTTCCATCCTCGACAAATGCAGCATATACAACTGTCTTCAGTAGCCAATAATCCAGTAGGGAATGCAAGTCATAGCAAGGTTCTCCAATGGTCTGAGCTCTAGACTGCATGGTTATATAGGGAAAACTCTAAGGGATGGTTGTAGCGGCAAACATCCCAACATACCCAGGGTGGCTGCCCCCATAGGTTTTTAGATCTGCTTTTCTAAAGGAAAGCAACTCAAAATGGGTCAACAAGCTTACTTTAATCAATCAAACATATATTGCTTACCTAGTTCAGGGGAAAACGGTCAGCAACCCGAAATTCAAAGTATACAGACAGAAGTTTCAAAACAGAAACAAACAGATCAAGCAGACAGGCTTCCAACTTGCCCACCCATTACATCAATACCAAATCACAGTTACCAGAGAGGGAAGCATCAACATCTGGGTTTTCAAAGTGGGGGAGGGGGGTGGCTCTCTAAGGCGGCCCAGAGTCTCATCTGGTCAAATCACACAACACTTCTCAAAGTGAGCTCCAAAGCAAAGCCTTTAATGAGGGTTTGTATAGCCTTCTCCTGGCTCAGAGAATGTAACGACTTTCTTGACCCACAGCCCAATCACAAAGTATCAAGGTGTGGGCGTTCCTGAAAAACAAGCCTCCCACCACAGGCTCCTGGTGCACTTAACCTAGGAGCAGGGAAGATCTTTAAATTTGCATTTCCATTGCAATGGCGAAGAGAAAATCTTTATTTACGTTAATTATTAGTCAATGGCCATAAGTATGGGCAATTGTTCTGGCCTTGGAACTGAACAAGAAACACAAAAGTTCTCCTATTAAGGATTAATACTTGTGCCAATTGGTCCAACAACTTACAATTGCTTTGAGGATAAGTCCATATGCATCAGATTCATCATATGTTGAGTAAACAGTTTGAAGCCATTACAAGAAGAGTTGAAGTCAAAAAGGGGGTCCATTGCAAATATGGATATCATGGTGGTGATGACATGTTATCCTGAGCATAGGCTGTATGATGCAACTAAGGAAAAAGGAACTAACCATATCCAACTCTATTCCTTTATTCATCTAGATTACCTACCTAACCCAAGTGGCCCTCAACATCTCACCAACTAGCAAAATAGTATTTTTCTTTCACAGTGTGAGATATTTGCATCTGACAATCAACAGCTTCATCTTTGCATGTCACTCTGGGAAGGAAAGGGCCTTTGAGTCTAGTGGCTTCTAGAATTATTTTGCTAGGGAAACTTACCTAATAATATTGGATTTTTTTTCTAGAAAAGTAAAAATTCTTTATTTTATTAATTTTGAACTTTCTAAATTTTTTTATGTAATGGATTAGGCCCTGAGCATATTCTACCAATCCAAATTCAGAATAACAGTCCCCCGAGCATGGCTTCCACTTCACCCTTCCCTCAAGATTCTAGGGGAGGGGCAGCTAGGCGGCGCAGTGAATAGAGTGCCGGCCCTGGAATCAGAAGGACCTGAGTTTGGAGCCGGCCTCCGACACTTAATCCATACAAACAAAAACCTAGCCATGTAACCTTGGGCAAGTTACTTAACCCCAATTGCCCTAAAGGGGCAGCTAGGTGGCGCAGTGAGTAAGAGTGCCGGCCTCAGAGTTGGGATGACCCGAGATCAGATCCGGCCTCAGAAAATGAGCACCCATGCATAAATCATGACTAGCCGTGTAACCTTGAGCAAGTTACTTAACCCCAATTGCTTTAAAAAAAAAAAGATTCTAGGGGAAAGCTAAAGGGTTGTATGTTTCTCTAATGGTATCTTCTTGAGACCTCATCTTGTCTGTTTCCCACAGCATTTTTACCATCTACCCCAGAGGTGGGGAACCTGCAGTCTCAAGGCCACATGTGGCCTTCTAGGTCCTTGTGTGCATCCTTTTGACTGAATCCAAGTTTTACAGAAAAAAAACAAAAACATTTTTTTTCTTCTCTAATTTATTTATTTTTAATTTTCAACATTCATTTCCACAAGATTTTGAGTTACAAATTTTTCTCCCAGTCTTTCCCCTACCCCCACCCCAAAATAGTGAGCCTACTTAATACCCCTTCCGCCAATCTGTTCTTTCTTATATCCTCCCTCACACCCACCCCCCAACTTTCTGGAAGTGCAAGATAGATTTCTATACTCCAGTGCCTATATATCTTATTTCACAGTTGCATGTAAAAAACATTTAAAAAATGTTTAACATTGTTTTTAAAACCTTGAGTTCAATATTCTTTTTTTTGATAGTGATTTTTTTCTTTTTTATTAATTTATTTGTTTATTTTTAGGTTACAAGATTCAATTCCATAGTTCGTTGAGTTTCAAATTTCCCTTCGCTCCCTACCCCTATAATACAGTACAGGATTTGCAAATACTTTCACATTAGACATTAGTCAGGTTACAAAGGCATATTTTACTAGATGGGAAGAAAAATGGTAAAGAGGAAATAAAACCAAACAATGGAAAGAAAAAGATCAAGTAGTTTGCTTTCATCAGGATTCAAACAGTTCTTTCTAGTTATTCCTCTGGATGTAGGCATCTCTCTCCTTCATGAGTCTTTTGGGATTGACTTATATCACTGCATTGCTGAAGAGTCCAGTCTGTCATAGTTGGTCATTACACATATGTTGTGTCTGGGATTGTATACAAATTTCTCTTGGTTCTACTATTCTCAGTCAGCATCAGTTTGTATAAGTCTATCCAGGTAAAGATGAAGTCTGTCTCCTTTTCGTTTCTTATAGCACAATAGTATTCCATTACATTCATATACCACAACTTGTTTAGCCATTCCCCAATTGATAGGCACCCCTTTAATTTCCAATGCTCTGCAACCACGAAAAGAGCTGCTATAAATATTTTTGTACATGTGGGTCTTCTTTCCACTTTTTTTTTTTTAAAGCAATTGGGGTTAAGTAACTTGCTCAAGTTTACACGGCTAGTCATTATTTGTGTGTGGGTGCTCATTTTCTGAGGCCAGATCTGATCTCGGGTCATCCCAACTCCGAGACCGGCGCCCTTACTCACTGCGCCACGTAGCCGCCCCTTTAGGGCAATTGGGGTTAAGTAACTTTCCCAAGGTTACACGGCTAGGTTTTTGTTTGTGTGGATTAAGTGTCTGAGGCCGGCTCTGAACTCAGGTCCTTCTGATTCCAGGGCCGGCGCTCTATTCACTGCGCCACCTAGCCGCCCCTGGGAAAGAATTTTTACAACCTATATCTCTGATAAATGGCTCGTTTCTAAAATATACAGAGAATTGAGGCAAATCTATAAGAATACAAGTCATTCCCCAATTGATAAATGGTCAATGGATATGAACAGGCAGTTTTCAGAGAAAGAAATTAAAGATATATATAAACATATGAAGAAATGCTCTAAATCACTATTGATTAGAGAAATGCAAATCAAAACAACTCTGAGGTACCACATCTCTCCAGTCAGATTGGCTAAGATGACAAAAGAGGAAAATGACAAATTCTGGAGAGGATGTGGGCAAATTGGAACACTAATGCATTGCTGGTGGTGTTGTGAACTTATCCAACCATTCTGGAGAGCAATCTGGAATTATGCCCAAAGGGCTATAAATAATTTCATACTCTTTGACCCAGCAATACCACTTTTAGGGTTATATCCCAAAGAGATCATAGAAGTGGAAAGAAGGGGCGGCTAAGTGGCACAGTGAATAGAGCACGGCCTTGGAGTCAGAAGGACCTGAGTTCAGAGTCGGCCTCATACACTTAATCCACACAAACAAAAACCTAGCCGTGTAACCTTGGGAAAGTTACTTAACCCCAATTGCCCTAAAGGGGCGGCTACGTGGCTCAGTGAGTAAGGGCGCCGGCCTCGGAGTTGGGATGACCCGAGATCAGATCTGGCCTCAGAAAATGAGCACCCACACACAAATAATGACTAGCTGTGTAACCTTGAGCAAGTTACTTAACCCCAATTGCTTTAAAAAAAAAATTCTTTCCCAATTTCCCACCTCCCTTTTGATCTTGGTTACATTGGCTTTGTTTGTTTGAGTTCCATAGTCTTTCCCTTCTTCCTTTCTCACCCACCCCTACTGGGAAAATAAGCAATTCAATATAGACTGTATATGTGCAGTTATGCAAAACATTTTCATAGTAGTTATATTGTGAAAGATTCTATTTCCCTCCATCCTATCTCACCCACCACTTATTCTATTTTCTCCTTTAACCCTTTTGCTTTTCGAAAGTGTTTGCTTCTAACCACCTAATGTGCCCTCCCTTCTATCATTCCCCATCTTATCCCCTTCCCCCCTACTTTGCTATAGCATAAGACACACAGTTAATTGTGTATGTTATTCCTTCATTGAGCCAAATTCAATGAAAGTAAGGTTGACCCTTTCATCTTACTGCTCTTCCACTCTGTTGTAACAGTTTTCTCTTGCCTTTTTTATATGAGATAACTTATCCTAAACTTTCTTTCCTTTTCTCCTCCTCCCAATATTTTTTTCTCTCACCTTTTAATTTTAATTTTTAGATATCATCCCTTCCTATTCAACTCATCCTGTGCCTTCTATGTATACATGTATACACATATGTACACACTCACATATGTATTTATATACACACACCCTCCTATACATACGTATATATGTATGCATACACATGTATATACATATATATTCTCTTCAACTATCCTGTTACTGAGAAAAGTCTCATGAGTTACAATTATTGTTTTTCCATGAAGGAATGTAAATAGTTCAACCTTAATAAGTTCTTTATGATTTCTTTTTTCCTGTTTACCTTCTCATGTTTCTCTTGCTTCTTTTAATTGAAAGTCAAATTTTCTATTCAGCTCTTGTTTTTTTCATCAAGAATGCTTAAAGGGTGGTGGTTAAGTGGTGCAGTGAATAGAGCACCTGCCCTGGAGTCAGGAGGACCTGAGTTCAAATTCGGCCTCAGACACTTAACACACTTACTAGTAGTGTGATTTTGAGCAAATTACTTAACCACAATTGCCCTTCAAAACACAAAAAAAAAAATGCTTGAAAATCCTCTATTTCATTGAATGACCACATTTTCCCCTGAAGCATTTTACTCAGTTCTGTTGGGTAGTTGATTCTTGGATTTAATCCTAGCTCCTCTGAACTCCAGAATATCCCATTCCAAGTCCTTTGATCAAATAATGTAGAAGCTGCTAGATACTGATTGTGTTTCCATAATACTCAAATTGTTTCTTCCTAATTGCTTGCAGTATTTTCTCCTTGAACTTGGCTATAATATTGCTACGAGTTTTCTTTTTGTGATCATTTTCAAGAAGCAATTGGTGAATTCTTTCAATTTCTATTTTGCCTTCTCATTTTAGAATATCAGAGCAATTTTGCTTAACAATTTCTTTTCTTTTTGTTTTAAAGCAATTGGGGTTAAGTAACTTGCTCAAGGTTGCATGGCTAGTTATTTATTTATGTGTGGGTGCTAATTTTCTGAGGCCAGAATTGATCCCAGGTCCTCCCAACTCCATGGTTGGTGCTCTTACTCACTGTACTACCTAGCCGCCCCTGCTTAATAATTTACAGACAGATGGTGTCTAGGCTCTTTCAGATAGTCCAATAATTTTTAAACTTAAAGTTTTTAAATGATCTCTCCTGGATCTATTTTCCATATCAGTGGTTTTTCCAATGAGATATTAAACATTGCCTTCTATTTTTTCATTTATTTGGATCTGTTTTCTAGTATCTTGATTTTTCATAAAGTCATTAGCTTCCACTTGCTCCAGTCTAATTTTGAAGCAGTTATTCTCTTCAGTGACTCTTTGAAATTCCTTTTCCATCTGGCAAATTGGGCTTTTTTAGGCATTCTTCTCCTCATTGGCTTTTGGGCCTCTTTTGCCATTTGAGTTAGTCTATTTTCTTTCTATTTGTTATTTTCTTCAGTACTTTTGGGGGTCTTCTTTAGCAGGCTGTTGAATTGCTTTTCCTTATTTTCTTGCATAATTCTCATTTCTCTTCCCAATTTTTCTTAAACTTCTCTTACTTGATTTTCAAAATCCTTCTTGAGCTCCTCCATGCCTTGTAATCAGTTCATATTTTTCTTGGAAGCTCTTGATGCAGGGATTCTGACTTCATTGTCTTTCTCCCATTCCATGTTTAGATCCTTTCTCTCTCCAAAAAATTATTCTATGTTCTGATTGTGCTTACTCTGCTTGCTCATCTTGCCAGCCAATTACTTGACTTTTGAGCTCTTTGCCATGGTAGAACCCTATTTCCAGAGTGGAGAGAACTTTGTCGCAAATTTCTGGGGTTTACACAGCTGCCAGACCTATTAGGAGAGCACCCTCTCTACAGCCCCCACAAGCTATGGCTCTCTGGCCACACACCCCAGTACCACCACCCAAGACCATGATGCAAATTCAAGCAGGTCAAAACAAGGGTGAATACCATCTGAATGGTTGCTTGGTCCCCCTACAATATGCAGGCCAGTAGGTCTGGAGGCAGCCACACAGCAGCAGCTGCAGCAACAGCAGCTATGTCAATTTGTGCCTCGGGGGCAGGGGCCAGAGAACAGTCTTCCTTCACTGGTTCCAACAGAGTTCCCCACTGACCTTTTACTTTCTCTTTGGCATTTATTGGTTGAGAAGTCTGAAAACCACCACAGCTGCTGGTGATTCATTCTCCTAAAATCTGCTCAAGCTGGTTTGTGCCCACCAGAATTTCTTTAATAGAAACAGAAAGAAAAAATTTATATTTTGCATAAAATGCAAAAATTTATTTATTTACTTTTGGTTTATAGCATTCAGTTTCACAATCCCTTGAGTTCCAGATTTTCTCTCCCTCCCTTTTTACCCCACTCCCTGCCATGGTGGCATGCAATCTGATATAGGTTCTACATCTAGACTGGAATGTTTTTAAACAGAGTTCTACTTATCCTTTTGATAAGTATATCCTTATTAGGCCTTGCCTAATTTCTTCCCCAAAAGTTATATTTTATATATCTATATATCTATATATCTATATCTATGTATGTGTGTGTATTATATGTATATGTATATATGCATATCTATCTATCTATATATCTATATCTATATCTATATATCTATATATAGATATAGATATATGCCCTTGAACTCTTAGAAGGTTTTTTGCTTTGTTTTTCATCCTGAAAAAAATCCTCAGGACCCCTTCATTTGTCCGACTTCCTTTTCTCTTGGAAAGAAAACTTTTTTTTCCAGGAAAGGACTTGAGGGACGAAGTGTTATTATTATTGGGAAATATCTTGTTTTCTAATATTATTAAGGAGGTAAACTTGTCACTATAAAAATAAGATGGGTGTATATTTGTGTTGAAAAATAATGGGATCCTTTAGCTGTCTTGGTGGTAATTGTGAGAGTTCTTATTTAGCCTCCATCACAGAAAGGAAAAACCCCTCTACTGAGGCCCCAAAGGGGGAAAGATTTTGTATAATTCCCCTGATGAAGATTTTGGTAAATGAGTCAGTGAATATTGAAAAGGTGGTAGTATCCAGAGAATCTCAGTTTCAATACAGGTACAGGAACATGTTACATACAAAAGGTTTATTATGAAAAATTACTCACTTTAATACAGATGACCCTAATACAAAACGAAGAAAAGTTGACTGCACTAGAAATGCCTGTGGTGTGGCCCTGATGTTCCTGGAACTGCTCCTGCTCTTTATTACATCAGGTAAGGAAATGTGTGACTGTGCCAGATATGTCATCATTATTTCTCTAGCACTAATATTCTAGGGATTTAGCAGGTTCTAGGGATTTAGCAGGTTCAACATCATCACCTTGCCTTAGGAGGCTCTTTGTGAACTGCAAAGATTTGGCATCATCCACTACATGGGCCAGACTACTGAGACTTGAGAAAAGGTCTTTCTAAATCGGGTGTGGGGGAGAGGAAAAAAACAGGTTCTCTGGGTATTGTTTTTTCTCTAGGCTTTCTTTTTCTTTTCATTACAATTTGTTCTTGGAGGAGAAGTTTGGGGAGGGGGAAAGACTACCACTTTTTATTTTCTTTTTTAATGGTGGTAGGGCTGGTGAGGATTTTTCTTTTTTCCTCTTTTCTCTTTAGTAGATTACATGCTAGGAAGCCTGCCCAATAAAGGCTTCAAAAGCTTTTTAATTGTAGAAGGTCCTCTAGATGAGTAGTATCTTGCCCCTAAGGGATTGCATATTATAGGAGTATTGCCAAACAGCATTTCCTGTCAACATAACTTAGATCTATGGTTCCTTCTTCCTTCCTCCAACCAGAACAAGCTTTGCCTAGAATGAAAAAAGTGCTCTCAGAAACCACTTGACCCCTAATTCCTTGATGTAGGTTGCTAATTGCATAAAAGTCCCACATAAATAGATTGAGGCCTCTCTGAATTGATTTTCTGAAGAACATCCAAGTCACTATCCTTACTTAGTATCATTCTTTTTTGACCAAATGAGTTTCCATACATCTGTATGGAAGGGAGGGGTATATTCATAGAACTTAAACGTGACAGCATAATGCTGTATATCATTGCTGTGTTCAGAGAAAATAATCTTCCTTTTAATAATTATTCAATGACTTGCAAGTTATTCTTTCTTCCCCCAACATCAAACCTGAACAGAATATTGAGGTTAGGCCAGTCTTTAACAGAATATAATAGTTGTTTTAATGTACTCTCCATTGGTTAGAAAGCAGTTGTCCTCAGTTCTGGGCAGTGCATTTAAAAAAGGTATTTTAAGTTATAAGGTTTCCTGAGGATGGCAACTAGCATGATGAAGGGTTTTGAGAGGAGGGCAGCAAAAAAAGTACTTTTCAGTGTTTCAATGAGATTTGTATGTTTTGGGTTTTTTTTTTGTTGTTGTTGTTGTTGTTTGCATGATGGATGTGAAAGACATTGTAATGAAGAAATAAATGATCAGAAGAAAATTCCAGGATAGAGGGGGAAAAGTCAAAACAAAAATCTCACTGATGAAACCTCTGGATGACATCTGTGGCAGCAGAAATAGAGGCATGCATTACAATAAGCTAATTCATTCCTAACTTATATGTTCTATGAATCTTTGTTGGCCCTGCATATTCCTTATATTTGCCCTTCTCCCACAGGATGTTTTAAACAATATACTGTCATTTAGAATTAATAGGTTGTTATTTTTTAATTCTTCTTTATTACTATAAGGGCAATCAATATATATGAATTTTATTCCTAGTATTAAGACCTGAAAAGACTATGTGGAACTACAGATTTTTCTCCCTTATTCTATGACAGTACAAAATTTACTACATTTCCAGCAGTTAGAAGGAGTTAGGAATATTAAGGTTGGAGAAGTTTGGGGTTACCAGTGTAGCTGTCCTCAAGAATTTGAAGGGGGCAGCTTGGTGGTACATTGGATAGAGTAGTGGACCTGAAGTCAGGAAGACTCATCTTCCTGAATTCAAATTAAGACTCAGAAACTTAATAGCTGTGTAACTCTGGAAAAGTCACTTGATCCTCTTTGCCTGAGTTTCCTCATCTGTAAATAGGGTTAGAGAAGAAAATGGCAAACCACTTAAATATCTTGGCCAAAAAAAAAGATTTCACAAAGATTCAGACATGACTGAAAAATGCCTGAATAATAATGTGCAGAAAAAACTTACACTTCTTCTGCTTGGTCTCAGTGGGCAGAATAAATAGCAATAAATTGATGTTTCAGTTTTAGAAGAGAGAAAAATTTAGGCTTGGTATAACGAAATATAAAGAAAGAAAAATAAAGAAAAACAATGACTCCTTAACAGTAATATCTATCCAAAAGTGTAAATGGAGGTATTAGGCATCTCCTGACTGAAAGTCTTCAAATAAATTTTCATAAATAATTGTCAGATACATTATAGATGGCATTCCTATTCAGGTATAGTTTGGAATGAGGGCAGGAGATTCTAAAGCCTCTTTTAATTCTAAGATTCTAACATTCTAGCATGTCCAAAGACAGGACCTTGGGTAGTATTAAATAGCCAAAAAATGTATCCAAATAAATAGCAAGGTCAATACGGATAAGGCCATATATTTAGTAAGAAATCTATAAAAACCTTTGAGAGAAGAATTTCACTAGAAGTATTGGCAGAAACCAGATTGCAAGAGTCTGAGGAGTCAGTAGATAGTGAAGAGTTACAAGGGTAAGGCATAGACTTTTTTTTTAAAAGAATTAAGGTGTAAAGGGGAGGAGAAAGATAAGACAGTGTGATAAAGTAAATGGCTAAGGAATAACATTTTTTAAAAGACTGAGAAGATCATTGACTCTTTGTGGGCTAGTGGTAGATGAGAAAAAATGAAAATGTATTAGAGAAGATTAACGCAGGCCTGGTGAGGTATGAGAGAATACAATTAAATGCAGATATAGACAACCTCCCTATCCCCTTTGATATGTCTTTGTGGCTGCCTGAACTCTCACATAGAAGAAGATGGAGAATGAACCCAGAGCTGGCCCCTCACCTGATACAGATATAGGTTTACTGGTTCATACTCTATCCAAGCCTATTTGACCTGTGAATTAAATTCCATCTATTGGCTCTGTCATCTTCCTGCAGTGTGATACATCCATCCTGGTGAGGGTATCTGATTCAACTGAGGTCAAACTAAACAAGGAGATCTTCAACAAGACCAAACTGGTCTTCCTGAAGTGCCTGAGAAGAGTAAACTGCTGCTGATTTAGTATATATGGAAGGCCATCATTCTAGGATCTCTAAAGAACTGAACCTTTATCACAATAATATTACAAATTATTAATTATGCTTGAAAGAGGTTGGAATGTGTGATTTCCTAAGGTCCTTTTTCAGAATTGAATATGATGATATCTGTACCCCTGCTGTGCTCTCTTCATGGTTAATGTAAAAATGTAAACAACAGTTTACTGTCTTGAGAAGGGAAGGGAGGAACAACAATAAGAACATATAGGTATAAAACTGGAGAATTTATGAGAAAGATCTCTGAGAATTCCAGGCCTATTTAGCCAAACATTGAACTTGTAGACTACTGCTGAAGGAAAGTCTGAAAATTGAATGAGGATCTTCTTGTAAATTTTAGGAATGAAATGAGCCATTTTAGTGCATGCAGATCCAAAACTTGTTAGACTAAGGCTTGACAATGGATTCTGCCAGAAGAAACAGACCTAAAAGTTTCTCACTGCTTCCATAAGACAAAAAACATAGGCACCCTTTGGGCATCAGAAGATGAGTAGTTCAGCAAAATTCAAGGTCGTTTTAAAAAATTGAAGTTATATTTAAGAGAGAACAAGATTCACTGAAATGATTTCTAGAATGTATTATTATTACTATCATTTTCCTCATATTTCCTTAAAAAAAAAAACACATGACCATAGGAGCTCATACCTTGGTAATATACCCAAAGAGTAGGAGCTTTCTTTGGCAGATATAAGCTTGCCGGGATGCACTAAGTGCAGTAAAGATTGACCTGGGGATTAATTCAAATTACTTACTGTGCTTTGGATGAAAACTTTAAAATATGCCCATCACATTTGTGGAAAATAGAATATTCAATGGTATATTACTCTGGAAGGCAAGAACAAAATTCAAAGTGATTATGATAAATTAGCCAAAAAAGTAGGGTTAGAATTGCCTAACAACATGAATGGCAAAGTCAAAATGATTGGTTAGAAACAAATAGAGCATGGGAAGAACCATAGGCTAGATACAGATAAACACTGATATGCCCTGGCAGGGGCGTTAGGGGAGCGGAGGGAATGTTGTCCTCGTACTGTGATACATGAAAAGAAATATGAGAAGAATTGAGTGTTATTCTTTTCCCTACAACATTCTTCTCACTCTGTGTTAATTTATTTGCATTTCATTTTTGTCATTTATAAAATGAGGATATTAATATCAGCACTTATTCACAAATATATTGGAAGAAATATAACTTCTGGGATTTAAAGCATTATACAAATTGGAAATCTTGTTAATTATAATAGCAATAATAATCATTATTGCTATTATAATTAAGAAAATTTTAAATTCTCAAATTTCAATTTTTCAAATTTCAAATGGACATGTCCTGATGATAGAGTTGAATAAGGGCTAGGTATGGAGTTACAGGTCCTGTATTTAAATCTAACTTATGCTGTTTATTGTATCTGTCACAATTGACATTCAGCTTTCTCGTCTATAAAAATAGGGATACAGATCATAATCAATTTTCTTACTTATGTTAGTACAGAGACTTTAAAAAAGATGTAGAACCTCAAGAAGGTTCAGAGAAAAGAAAGAGAAATCAATAAAAGGATTAGAAAGAACTAGAAAGGTTTACAAGTTAAGTACATTAGACTGGGAAAAAAAATTGTGGGCCTTATTTAGTATCTTCAAGTATAGAAGATACTACTGAGGATTTAGGTACATAAATTTTGGATTTGTTTTCTGTTTCATGGATCTTAGTCATCCCTATAATTTTGTGAGGCCAGGATAACTTATCTTCCTTGGTACTCTTTTATCTTAAGCTTGGGGAGGGCTTACTTTGCTTTTTTTTTTTTTTTTTTGGAGGGCAATTGGGGTTAAGTAACTTGCCCAAGGTCACACAGCTAGGTTTTTGTTTATGTGTGTTAAGTGTCTGAGGCCGGATCCGAATTCAGGTCCTTCTGACTCCAGGGCTGGCGCTCTACTCACTGCACCACTTAGCCGCCCCTTTGGTACTCTTTTAACACATCATTTTGCTGGGAAATGTAATTTCTTAGACATTTCTAATCTCTATCAAGTATTTTTAAAAATTCATTCAAAAGAACTTAGGACCTTTTCTAAACACAAAATTTTAGGGGGTGTCTAGGTAGCACAGTGAATAGAGCACTGGCCCTGAAGTCAGGAAGACCTGAGTTCAAATCCAGCCTCAGTGGACTCAACACAAAAACTAGCGTGTGACCTTGGGCAAGTCACTTAACCCCACTTGCAGCCCAAAAAGAAAAAATAAATAAAACAAATAAAATAAAATTATGGCAGCACAATCACTGAGTTTCTGTCATATGGTTATTAAAGTCAATTGGAATTTTCCTGGAGAATCTAGCTATAATATATTTCGAATGCCCTGATACATGTACCCTATAAGGTTAGGGAAATTACTAAGCATAACTTTATGAAACAAAGTATTGAACATGATCAATATGAGAGTCAATACTAAAAGCTCCTTCTAACCTCAAGATTCTTTTTCATCAACCTACCATATTGCTTGAAATTTTTACAACTAGATATTAATTTATTTTAATTAAGTCATTGGTGAATAGCGGCTCTTGTTAAAGACTAAACCAAATTGGATAATAGATATAGATATATGTATATGTGTGTATAGGTGTGTGCATATGTGTGCATGTGTGTATTTGTGTGTTTTAACACCTTAGTATGGATTTATCATATTAGTCAGTCATCTAGTGAGGTTCAAAAGAAAAGGAACATAGTATAGATAAGTGGGACCATAAATAGTAAAAATGAGAGAAAAAATATGCTGAAATATGTTATCATTGCCCAGGGAGAAAGTCAGGTTATAGTCTCTCACTGATGGCAATGGATAGAGATCTAAGTATCTAGGAGGGAATATAAGAATAAGACTTCCCTTTCTGAGATTTGTAAGATGATTTTGGATCTCATGAATTTCAAATTGAATATGTTTCTTAGTGAATGAGATTATCCATGAAATTTCCCACCTCATTCATTCCCCTTTTTATCTAAATACTTAACAAAGCTATTTGAGGTAGAGTAGAAGGGAAAAGCATCACTCATATGCTTCACTAATGAGTAATCCCTCTCCTGGTTACCTTTATATGACCATTAAAGTCAGGGCCAAACTAAATCTAATTTAATAATGCTGGCATTTACATAGTGTTCACCATGTACCAGCCACTATGGTAAGTGCTTAAAAATCATGATCTCATTTTAAAATCAAATCCTTTTACCTACCTCAAATCTCCAAAATGGGAAACTAAACACAGAAAAGGGAAGTACCAAGGGAAAAAAATTAACAAAGAATGGAAAACAAGGAAGAAATTGCTGTCATATTGGATGAAAAAATGGAGAGTATAGAAAATAAAGCAGCCTAATTTTGATCTCCCTAAATAGCCATCGCCAACTGGTAAGAAAATGTCTATTAAAGAGAGTGAATATCATGTCCCTATCCTTGAAGTTATGCTGAATCTGACAGATGGATACACAGCAGCAGTCACATGGAATGGCTGCCAAATGGGCCATGGATACCACACAGAGAATGGAGACAGTGTTCCAGAATGCCAAAGACCTATTGACATTTTCAAATGACTGAAGAAACTGTATGGGGATTCTGTTTTTGAAATTAGTACTGCTGAAAGATGGTTGTTAACAATGCTGGATAAAGGGGAGCCAAAATTCTCCATTATAAAAAGAAAAAAAGGAAGGAAGGAAAGAAAAGTTTATCATCTCTGGAATGCACAGTTCTATATCAAGTGCTACAGAATGTAAGAATTAGGTTAAATATCTCTGATCTCAAGAAGTTTACAATTTAATGGTTCTCTCTCCACTTTCAAGCAATATATCATGCCAATTTTGACTGAGCTTTCGAATTTCTGTTATCATTTGAAAGATCAAGTAAGGATGTTCAAGTATCCTATCAGATATTTCATTGGCCAGATACAGATAGTTGGCTTGGTAGATTAATAAATAAGTCAATAATGAACAAAAAGAGAAGACATTATTTATGATGTTTGTCAGCCAATTAAAGTAATTTACAGATTCTGTGACAGTCACATGCTCTCTAGGCTTCAGCTTCTTCGTTTCTAAAATGAAGGAGTTGATTTAGTTGACCCCTTTATCCCTTTCACCTCTACCTTGTCATCCTATGATACTATGGGAAACATAAATCTTCTCTTTTGGGGAATTTCTATACAGATAATTTTTGCTTATTAAAGGAGGCAACAATGGGTGACTAGGTGGCACAGGAGGAGGCTAGGTGGTACAGTGAATAGATCATAAACCCTGGAGTCAGGAGGACCTGAGTTAAAATCTGGCCTCAGACCCTTAACACTTATTAGCCATATGACCTTGGGCAAGTTACTTAACTCCAATTGCCCTGCCTTCCCCCCCTCCAAAAAAAGCAAAATAATAAATAAATAAATGAATTAATTATTTAATTAATTAATTTTAAAAAAAGATAAATAAATAGACAAAGGAGAGAACAGGAAAATACAGGCAATACGGTGTACAAAACAAGGCCATTTTTGGAAATATAAAGACTTGGGTTCAATTCCTACCTTTGACACATCCTAACCTTATGTTCATTGCCAATTTGCTTAATTTCAAATGCCCAAGTATTGCCAATATATATTACAAAAGGTTACCTTGATATGCATCAGTGGAAGGAGTTTCCACAATGCGAGTCTTATCCTGAAGAAATTACAGCATCCACACCAGTGGCCTAAAGACAAAAAAGCATTATCCTGGAAATTCAGAGAGCCGAGTTCTGCTTAGCTTAGTTGTATGACTTTCAGCTCTACACAAATAATACTAGTGTTATAACTTAGCATGTAGGAAAATCTCTTAATATCTGTGTGCCTCATTTTCCTTATATTTAAATTGAGAAAGGAGACTTAATATTCACTAATAACTTCCATTTCTGAAATACTATGATTCTATAACCTTATTACCAAACAACAGATATATGCTTTAAATAAAATGGTAAACCATATTAGTCATCATGCTTCAGAACATTGTGATAAAGACATTGGGTGGTGTTGGGGGGGTTAGAATGAGACATGGATATAATTAAAAATGTAATACATTTCTAAAAAAGTTTACCAGCAGACTCTATGGAAACAATAATTTTTAAATCTTCTTCAGGTACTCCCAAGCCATAAGTTTTCTCTGGCACCCCTTTTGCTGTTTTCTGCTCTTGACCATATAGATTAAGTTTGACTATGCCAGTCTCTACTCGTGATTCACTTCCCCTCTTGTCCTTTTGTTGCTCTTGCTTTCCAAATTGTCAACCTAGATTCTTCCCACCATCTCTATTTTCTTCCCACTTTTCCTACTAAATGGCACTAGAATAGTTGTTTTTAACCATTTTTCTGTCATGCATACCTTTGTTGTCTATTGAAGTCTATAGAATACCGCCTGGGATAATATTTTTAAATGTATAAAATGAATTTCATAGAGTTACAAAGGAAATCAATTATTTTGAAAAACAGTTATCACCTTTTCTATGTTCACAGACCTCATTTTATGAATTCTAATTCTAGGGGAAGCCACATATTCATGCTGAATGATTTTTATATAAACCTTTGTTATAGTATCTAATCTCAGCAGAACCCTCATTATAGAAAATCATTTATTTTGCTCCTCCTCCGTTGACTAACTCACTCCCCACAGTACCTACTACAAATCTCTGCTACCCATCTAAGCATCTACGTACCTCTCCCACTTCCTCTCTGCAGTGGACCTATTCTCATATTTTACTTGAAAAAATTAAGTATTTTGTCATGAGATCTCCCTTTGTCCCTATTTCATATCTCAAGTCCATTGAGATAACAAACGTTTTCTCTTTTTTTATGGAATCTATATGGAGTTCCAAATAATAGTGTCATGTCATTGAATTAAGCTCTACCCTCTCTAGTATTCTGAGGTGATCTTAACCTGCAGGTAGATTCAGATTTTTTTTATCATAAAATGACTTGTGTATAAAGGTACTTAGACACACTAAACAAAAGGCAGCTTCTTGCTACTGTTACTGCTAAAATATATCATCTGTCTATATGACTAAAGAATGCTCAAAGAGCAATATGTAGAAATGTCATCATTTTGAAGATTGATTTAGCATATTTCCAACCTTAAACAGGATTTCAAATTATAGAAATACGAACTACATCAAGCATTCTTGTGTAAGATTTGCAAGTCAATATGGTACAGATCTTGTGAGTTTCACTTTGTCTATTTTATTGACCGATTATATATGTGTATGTGCATGTACATTACATACATATACATATATGATAGATTAAAAATACCCGTTAATAATCTAAAAATATGTTTGACCTACCTATCCAAAATGCATTCTACTCAACTTTTCAGGCCACCATTTTCTAGTTTGGTCCTAGACCCTTTCTACTATTTACTGGTTCCAGTAAGCTCAGCACTGAAACAAACTTCTGTATAACTCCTTTTCCCTCTTTAACCTCATGTTGTTGTTGTCTCTACTGCTGCTGCTGCCATTGCTGTTGTTGAGCCGTTTAGCAATGTCTAATACTTTGTGACATCATGGCCATTGCTGCCCACGTGGTTTTCTTGATAAAGATACTTGAATAGTTTGCCATTTCCTTCTCCAGTGGATTAAGGCTAATTTAGGTCAAGTGACTCAACCAGGTTCATATGGTTAGTGTCTGAGGCTGGATTTTGTCTCAGTTAAATGAGTCTTCCTGACTCCAGTCCCACTGCTCTATTTTCTGAGCCACTCAGCTGCCTCTCCACATCATCAGAAACAATACTCTAGAGAATGAAATGGGATTCCTTGATAATAGTAAAATTTCCTCATCTTCTCTCCCATATCCATCTCTATTTCCTCAATTAAAATGAATTGAAAACTATACTAATGATTAAGGAAAAGCTGTGCAAGCCAAGGCAGTAAGTAAATACTAGGTTATTAACTATTTGACATTTACTGTACCAAGCACTGGGGTAGTAAATACAAGTAGAAAGCATGACAGTCTCTGTCTCCTGAAAATTATTTTCTAATGGGGGAAGACAGCATAGAGAAAGGACGTGACAAGAAGCAGGGAAGGGGAGAAATGAAGTTCTTAATGCAGGAGCATTGTGTTGTAGTCTGAAAAGAATCACAACTGGGAGGGGATGATAATTATTGTTGTTGTGGGCATTTGCATTAGCCCAATGGACCTGGTTTGTTGTTCAAAAGTTGTTTTTTGTTTGTTTTCTTTTTGTTTATTTTTCCTAACTGGTTTGCCCTGTTTTTATTGACACAAAAGCTGAATTAGAATGGAGTGATGTCAGAAGATACTAATAAAAAGCTAAGGTATTAGAGATTCTTCAGTCAGGAAGGAGAATACTGGAGAAAGTGAAGACATGGATATGTAGAATAGTGAGAGAAAGAGTTGCTGCAGGGCTGAGAAATGTGTGGGAAGGCCAGAAAATTTGATTCTATGAAAGAATGGGATTGTAATAAATATAAGAAGAAAAATTAGGTGGGTGTGGGAGATTCAGGAAATCTGTTTTTCTCTGATTCAGGAGGAGGGAGGAATTGGGGTGATTATAAAAAGGATATCATCAAAGTAGTTGAGTAGGAAGCATGTGATTTCTGGAAGGAATGCTAAGGAAGTTTTAAAGGGTTTGTTTACCAAAATGAATAGACATCAAGTACAACAGTTAAAATAACTGATACTAGGTTCCTGAACAACAGAAGGTTAAATCACAAATATACAAACATACTCTCTCTTACTCATGGAAGGCATATTTCTTCTTCCTCCCTGCCCCATATCATTCTCTGGGGAGGTGAGATTATGTTCATTGTATAGCTTGGTACCCATAAAGCACTGTTCTATTTTGGAGTTCAAAACCTTACTTTGATCTTGCGTTCCAGGTACCTTGGCTCTTTAAGGCTTCCAAGGTAGGCTGTACCACCCCACCTTCAACCGTGGCTCCAAGATTTGTATAGTTCAAACTCCAGGAACTATCAACTATAGAACTTGAGACAGAAGACAAAAGTCACAGAATAGAAACAAATACCTCGGTATCACCAACGCAATATTCACAGCACCAACAGGACTTATGCCAACATATTTCTGAATTCCAAAATATAACAGACTCTCCAAATAGATGTGAGAAGCAAAACATTTATTCAAATACCAGAAAGCCAAATCTCAACACCAGAAAGTCAAATCCCAACATCAAAAAAATGAATCCATCATAGCAACAAAGAAGTTAATACATCTTATTGCTGTAGAGAGCAACACCATTCAAAAGCTTTTCCCCTCTAGGCCTTTCTACAAACAACCACTCATAATCTTAGCTGTCTTCTTGCCTGCATACTCTCTCTCCCTCCCTACTCACTGCTCTGCCTCATTTCCTATTTCACCCACTCAACATTCACCCACCACAGGCTCCATGTGATTACATTTGGTCTATTAAGGGGCAGGGAAGATCTTCAAATTCCCATTATCATTACAACCTCTAGGCCTATTTCTTTGAAGATGAATAAAAGAAGGAGAGTAGGGGAAGGGCAAGTCATTTATTTAGATCCCAGAGTTCTGAGTATAACAACTAGGAGCTCATTCTAAAAGATGTAGGAAAGAGAATAGAGCGGGATTATTACTTAAAAGTCTTAGACATTCAAGGAAGCCTCCCACCCACACATGTGGTAAGGATGTAATGGGCTCCACCATTAACAAAAGGCATGATCAAAGCCATGGTTAAACTAACAATGTTAATCTTCTATGGGATAGATATAGAACATTGTTGTTTTTAAATTTTTTTCCATTGTATCTAACTCTTTGTGACCCCATTTGGGGTTTTCTTGGCAAAGATAATAGAATAGTTCCAGCTCATATTATACATAAGGAAACTTCAGGGTTAAGTAACTTATTCAGGGTCACACAACTAGTAAGTGTTGGTGGTCAGATTTTACATTAAAAAGATGGATCTCCTGACTCCAGGTCTGGCACTCTTTCTCATAGCTGCCAATGATACAGAACATGCAACTTTATAAATATGTTTAATGTGAAAAATTATACTTTTTAAAAAAATTACCTTTTTATAATGATGACATATCAGAGGACATTAAAAGTAGCTTATGGGGGGCGGCTAGGTGGCGCAGTGAATAGAGCGCCGGCCCTGGAATCAGAAGGACCTGAGTTCGGAGCCGGCCTCAGACACTTAATCCGCACAAACAAAAACCTAGCCGTGTGACCTTGGGCAAGTTACTTAACCCCAATTGCCCTAAAGGGGCGGCTAGGTGGCGCAGTGAGTAAGAGCGTCGGCCTCGGAGTTTGGATGACCCGAGATCAGATCCGGCCTCAGAAAATGAGCACCCACGCATAAATCAAATGACTAGCCGTGTAACCTTGAGCAAGTTACTTAACCCCAATTGCTTTAAAAAAAAAAAAAGTAGCTTATGAAAGTCTACATATAATATGTCAGTATTTTAATTTTCATTTGATAGTCTTACTTTCTCATTGCAGGATACACCATGGCATAGTAGAAAGAACATTAGCT
Organism: Gymnobelideus leadbeateri; assembly: GCA_011680675.1. NCBI lineage: Eukaryota > Metazoa > Chordata > Mammalia > Diprotodontia > Petauridae > Gymnobelideus > Gymnobelideus leadbeateri. The sequence continues at coordinate 95,898 of WOXC01000373.1, forward strand.
TTGGTCAGGAGAAACCTGGATTCAAATCAGACCTTTACTATGTATTAATGATGCACTTAGGGATAAGTCTTTGAAACTATTTCATCATCTGTAGATGGAAGATGATGATGATGATGATGATGATGATGATGATATGACACTTATTTCATAGGGCTATTGCAAGGATCAATAGAAATTAATTTGAACAAAAATATTTTATTAAATGCTAAGAATTAAAGTCACCTATTATTATTTATTTTGTTTTAAAGACTGGTCAACATTTGGACCTCTAAGCTCTTAACTCTCTGCAGCTTACTACCTCTGCTCCATTTTTTACCCAGGCAGCTGCTAATATATTGCATATTTTATGAACTCTTTCTTACTTAATACCTAGCAATTTGCTGTTCTCTCACCTTTTATGAACATGCAACTACAACAGCATACTCTTGCTTATCTTTTTGATACTGCATAGTCTTAACTGGGTATGAAAAATAGTAGATAAAATATTTTAACGATGACATGAACTGAGGCAAATATATTTGCTTTGTAGTCGTGAATGTCTTTTAAATTCCCTAAGCCCCAGATTCCTCATCTATAAAATAGGGTTATTAATAGTTGAACTAATTTTAGAAGGCTCAATGGATATTGCACTGGACCTGGAGTCAAGATGACCTGAGTTTAAATCCAGCCTCAGACACCCAGTAGCTATATGAACCTGGTAGTGATTTAATTTATGTTTCCCTTAATCTACTAGAGAAGGAAATGGCAAACCAGTTCAGTATCCTTGCCAAGAAAACCCTGTGGACAGTATGGTCCATGAGGTCACAAAGAGTTGGACATGACTGAACAACAACACTCCATAGGATTTTTGTCAGGAAAGAGTATTATAAAACTTAAAGTTTTATATTAATGTAAGTCACCATAAAATATACTTAATCACTAGATCATTATATTAATTATTTCAAGTGTTTTTTATCACTTTCATTTTGCAATATATTCCTCTCCTCTCTTCCCAAGCATTCATTCCTTCAAAAAAGGAATAAAAAAGAGGAACAAAAAAGAGAATTTAAAAGCAATTCCAGAAATCAAATGGAACAAAAAAAAACCTGGAGTTAAAGGGAATGTTCTTTTCATACTTTTAATCCCATAGTTTTGAACAGAAAGAAGGTAGGTGCATTCCCATATCTGTTCCGTGGAGGCAAAAAGTATTTAGTGTTCCTTTGCCTTCTTACTTTCAAGTTCTCCAAATTCACTCCCACTCTTACTTATTACTATCAATTACCTTATGGGTCTATTGATTAGTTAAAGACAAATAAGGAATATATGCAAAGATGGCAGAGCATATGTCAACATAGCTCCATTATACCCTCTTATAAAAAAGTGGAATACCCATGATTCAAAGGCCATTGATCTTTAAGTGTAGGAGTTCTCATCATCAAGCTGTCTTTTTCAATCACATACATGTACTTATAAACATAGCAGCAGCAAACCATAATTTCTAAATTCAGAAGAACAATGATTTTCACAGATACTCTCAATGCAGCAAAATTTTCCCCTGGAGACAACTACAAAGAGAACAGCAAATGTTGAATTCTACCTTCCTTTTATTCAAAGAAACCAATATTCATTTTTAAACAAAAAGCTCTCTCTCTCAACCCCCATTACTTTTCCCAAATCTAAGGGTAGTCCATTCCCATTTGCCAGCAGTAGGAATCTTAAGGAATCTAAACCATTCCAAAAAGAATAAAGAATAATAATGGGTAAGTCATTTGGACCCACATTTAATAGATTCCTTTGGGTAGAGAGTTTAGGAAATTCTTCTGTCTGGGGAATTTGCTTTTAAGTGGCGCAGCACTAGAGTTCAGTCTGTATTCCCCTCTCAATTACTATCCATCCAGCTGAATCAGAAGCTGCACAGAAATTCCTGAGGTGGCTTTTTAAAATCTAAAATAATAAAATGGTTATTGGGGCTGAGGTGAAGGAAATCTTGATCCAGGAGGGACCTAATTCCCAAAGCAAAATAAATTATGGCATGTCACCAAGAAACAATAATCTGAAATAGTCACAGCAAATAGTATTTGAGAGTTTTCTGATACTTATACTAAAAAAAAAAAACTGTCATTGATTCTGTCTGCATTTATCTTGGTTTTTGTTTTAGTTAAGAGTCAACTTGAGGTATATCTGTGTGTTTTAAAGTTATACAGACCAAGTAGTTTCCATAATGTGATAAAGGAAATAAGCAGTCTACTTCAGTCATATGGGCTATAATGCTTCTTGTGTAATAAGAATTCTCTTAACGATGATCTGAGGGCATGATATTTCCCATTCCCCATTTGACCAGGGCACTATGCTTACACTCGCCTCCATGGCTTATTGCTTAGGCATGTTTTAGACACCTCCAGCTTCGGTATATAATGGCTCAAAACAATAACACATTTGCAGACACAAAGCATCATTCATAAAGACTGTAACCGAAGTGGCTGATAGAGGGTTCCTTAGGTTTCAAACTTTCATGAAATTGATGGCATCTTGATTAATTAAAACATGAAAGTAAGTTCTAGAGGTATGACGGCAGATTCAAGTAATTGCCCCAAAGCAGCACACTTAAAGAGAATAGCACAATCTGATATTCATGAAATGCTATTTTTCCCTATAAATATTGAAATGTAATATTCAACATTCAGTCATTAGAGCTAAGGCTCTTCATCATCTATTTGCCTTCTCTGCATTTACAGGGGACCACACTGTTATCTGTACAAAACATTCTACTATTTCCCTACAGCTCTAAGTGCTCATTGGGAGGTTTATTTGTTTTTAATACAGAAATGAGAATATTCACAGGAATGCTCATTATAATTCCCTGGGACCTGGGATATTGTGCAGTCTGATGCCTTATGATTGGGACTCACATTCTTGATCATGTCCTTATATCAAACCCATTGCATCATCTTCTTTGATGCCCCATGCTCCAAATGATCAGAATTGAACAATACCTGCATAACAAAAGTGCAATCCTTTTGGCCAGGCCCAAATAATGATTTGTTGTCTTTATTCAAAGAAAGATTGTGATACAGTGGTGGTGGTTAAGAGTTAGGAAGAACTGAGTTCAAATTCTACCCCTGACACTTATAAGTGAAACCATTAATCACTTGGCTAGAACAGGATAGGGCCCAAGATGGCATTTCATCTTAACCTTCTTATTTTACGGATGAGATAACTGAAGCCCAAAGAAGTAACCTATTTTTCCTAAGTTCAGAGTTGTAGTAAATTTTTAAAGACTGATTTTGAACCCAAGTGTTCTGAATTCAGAGTCAGTGCTTTTTCCAGTGTCCCTGCTATCTTAGACAAGTCACTTAACTTCAATGTTCTTCAGGTTAATTCTTCTAAGAAGTGAAAGATGAATTGTGTCTTGTGTGAATAAAGGAAGTTCCACAGTGAGACCTTCCTATATTCACAAGATGCTGGAGCCTTTGCATATTTATATTCTTCATGCAAACTTAAATTTGCACCACATTGATTATTATGACTATTATTTATTTTTATTTATTTATTATTATTAATAGAGATTACATTTGTGATGGAATAGGGAAAATGAATCATAGTCTCAGAGTTGAAAGGAATCTTAGAGGACATGATGACCAACCTTTTACTAGAAGCATGAGTGCCTTCTATAATGTCATTCCCTAGTGGTCCTCCAGGTTTTGCTTAAACCCCTCCAATGATAGGAAGCTCACTAGTTCAGGAGGTCATTTGTGTTTTTAGACTGCTTCAACTGTCAGAAAGTCCTTCCTTATGTTGAGTCAACATCTGCCTTCCTACAATTTCCACACTATACTTAAGACAGTTTTTTTAAATCTACATTGAGTGTTTAGTGTTGTGCTATGTCATATAGATAAAATTTAAACAAACTTATTCTGGGTAATTCTTCTCCATGGATTCAGGTAGGAGTTGCCTGCCTCAAGTCAAGATGAAAAGACCGCTCCATCAGTACTGAGTAGTGATGAAATTGTAGTTTATTAGTGACCTAGGGGTGGAGGGTCTGTGTATTTTCTAATGAATGTACTTACTTATTAATGACACTTAGTAATTGATTGCTGAATATATGGATGACTAAGTTAACTTAGTGTGCCCCATGAGTGGAAGACTTTGACTATTGTACTTTGAGATGACTGTTCTTTGTTCAAAACTTTGTGGCCGCTATGGTGGAAATTATGTGGCAATTTTAATGAAAAGCTGTTGTGAATACTATATTGTGATTTTCTGTGATAAGTTATAATATTGTGAATGCTGTACCGTGATTTTCTGTGAATGTTTTGCTTTGATTTTTTACTGAATAAATAGAGTGTTCACTATACTGTGTGATCAGAACCTTAAAAGCTGTTCACAGTAGCATTCTTCTGGAAAACTACTTGTGCATGGCATTACAACTTCACAACTCCTAAACTCAAACCATTTTACCTGTCTTAGCTTCACTACTCGAAGATATAACACACTAGTATCAATGCATCTTGTACATGAAATTGCAGTTTTAAAACATCAGTAGGGCCTCATCTATTCCTCTTTTTAAATTCTAAGCCCTACTCATTGTCTAAGGGGGAACACAAACAATCTGTGGCATTTATATGTTGCTTCAAAGTTTGTAAAGTGCTTTATAAAAGTTATCTCATTTGAGCCTCACAAAATAAACAAATAAGGAAGTAAATAAAAGAATAAATAAATAAGAGATAGGTAGAGTTAATATTCCATCTATCTTGATGATAAAGAAAATGAAGCACCTTGAAAGGTTAAGTGGCTTATGCATGGAGTTATAATTATAAAGTGTCACAGACAAGATATAAAAATCCATGACTAGAAAATAAATACTTGCTTATTAAAAATAAATTTTAAAAAAGGAAGATTCACAAAACTGTCATATATACATTTAAAAGATACAGCAACTTTCTAGATTAGCTGACTTCTGAGTGCTTCTCTTACTCAATTCTTTCTATTACTCACTTCCACCCACCCAATGACCTAGTCTAGTGGGACTCCTTTTTTGTTTTTCAAACTTATCCTGAGTTTTCTTGACAACAAATGAGGAATTATTGTGCAGTGAAAAGAGCATTGGCTCCAAAGTCAGAGGATCCAGGGTTCAAATTTCCCTCTGGTGCTTAATATCTTTGTGGCCATTACAAAATCCCTTAATCTCCTTCCAACTCAGTTTTCTCACCTTTAAAATTAGAGGATGGAAAAGGAGATGTGAGTAGATGATCTGTGCAGTTCCTCTTAGCTCTAGGGCTAGAGCCACAATCTGAAATCTGAAATGATGTGTTTCTGTGGTTGTTTGCATTCCTCTTAAATTTATATTCCGCAATTCAGTGCAGCTTGATTGACACTTACCGTAAGCACATTTGCCTTGCTGAAATCGAGGAAGATGAAAGGAAATAATGTCTAGGAGCATGTTATCACCAAAATCAAGGTTCATTTTATCTTTATGTCACAAAGGTCTTCTAAACATTGAAAACAGGACACTAAAGCCAGTGTTCTTCAATAAGATGAAGAGAGGAAAACACAGAAGACTGCACAATGATATGTCAAATCATTATGGGAAAAAATACCCACTTACTATTGATTACCACAAAGCAGTTATATCCAACAGTGGGCTTGAAGGGAATGATAAGAGAATGACAGAATGAGAAAGCATTTATTAAGTTTACAACATGCTAAATGCTGAAGATACAAATATAAGCAAGTAAGTCAGAGCTTGGGTTCAAGGAAAATATGATTTCTATTTTATTTATTTTTTCTCAATTACATATAAAACAATTTAATTTTTTTTTTAAATCTTGAATTCCAGTTTCTCTTCTTCCCTAACTTTCTTCTCCTCATCCTGGATAAAGCAAGCAACTTGGTGTAGATTACACATGTACAGTCATACAAAACATATTTCCATATTAACCACATTGCAAAAGAGAAAATGTTTTGTTTAATTTAAAAAAAAAAGATGCTTTGGGGGGCAGCTAGGTGGTGCAGCGAATAGAGCACCAGCCCTGGATCAGGAGGACCTGAGTTCAAATTTGGCCTCAGACACTTAACATTTACTAGCCGTGTGACCTTAGGCAAGTCACTTAACAGCAATTGCCCTCCCCCCAAAAAATATATATGCTTTGATTTGCAATCAGACTCCATTAGTTCTTTCTCTGCAGGTATGTAGCATCTTTCATCATAAGTCCTCCAGAATTGTCTTGCACCATTGTGTTACTGAGAAAAACTAAGTCATTCATAGTTGATCATCATACAATATTGCAGCTACTATGTACAATGTTCTCCTAGTTCTGTTCAGGTCACTTTGTCTTAATTCATATAAGCCTTCCTAGGTGTTTCTGAAAGCATCTTGCTCATCATTTCTTATAGCATAATAGGGTTCTATCCCAATCACATACACAAATTGTTCAGACATTCCCCAGTTGATGGGCATCCCCTCAATTAAGGGGATTACATTATAATGGAAAAGACAGTAAATGAAGTGAGTTAGGAAAGGTGTTCATTGGAAATTAAAATTCTGGCTATCTATCAGGCAAAGTTAAGAAATATTAGCAAATATGTCAACTGCAGGTACACCAACCAACATTCAACCAAGCTAGAACTTTCTGCTTTCTACTGAAGGAGAAAAATCTGCAAGTCTCAGCTGTCACAGTATTCCCTTACATTACCTTTCACCAGCTACTGTGTATAGCTGAAAGCTTTAATTAAACCTTTGGAAATGCTGGGATGAAATCTATTCTGTTGTTGGGATTGCTAAGAATTAGAATCTCTTCTTCTGTAGCAACAAAGGCAGTCAAAATCTGTGTTAGAATAGAAATAGGACTAACTGTGGAATCCAAAGACCCTAATGGCTGGATCCCATCCTGCCTGCAAACTCATCTGTGTGAACTTAGATGAGTTTTGTTGAAGGAATCAGATTATATTAGTTGTATCAAACTCAAACAGAAACAGATTCCTGTGGGTTGGATATTGATTTAAAATAACACAAATGAATATTAAATATTGATAATGTAGATCTATATGACATTAAATGTTTCCCAAATATATTTTAATCTGGCTACAACTTACTAAAGAGTTTGGTGGGCCTCATGTGTTGGGGGCCTTGTGTTTAATACCTCTGGATTAGATGCCTTCAAAGGTTCTTCCCAAGGGTAAACAAATTATATTAATCATTTATATTAATGGCAGTTGGCATTCATATAATGTTAACAGCTCATATTTACAAATATTATTTCCTTTGCTCCTCACAATTCTATCTGATGGATAGGACAGATAGTATACTCTCCTTTATATCAATAAAACAATGAAACAGATAATTTAAATTACTTCTTATCCTGTCCAGAAGAAGTGAGAGGCAAGATTTGAATCCAAGTATCCTAGTTCCATTTTATCATACTCTTTATCTATCACAGCAACTGCAAAAGATATTTTCAAAATTTTTATCTCAAGCAGACCAGTACAATGGGTGTGTGTGTCTCTGTGTGTGTGTATTTGTACAAGTATACACTTGCATGTACCTAGTGACCATCGATTCAAAATGGGCAGGAAACAGGCTTATCTTAATTTATTGAGAGGACGCTGTTGTCACTGGAAGGTGGGAGGAGGAAAAGAAGGAACTTGTCTGTGGTGCATCTAATTCTGCCTAAGTAGGTATTCAGTTTAGTTGTTTCTTTACCTTTAAAAAAATATAGACATAATGCTCTGAATTTCAGCACCCTGGGGCTGACACCCAGACACAGTGCCCAGAGGGAAGAAAGTGATCCAGTGTAGAGAGACTTTTGGGAGTTAGACAAGTCTTCTTAGTCTGACCTTGGTCAAGTCATTTAATTTTTGTCTAGGTTTCCTCATTTACAAAATGCTAATTATAATAGCACCTATTTCCCAAGCTTGCTGTGGAAATCAAATGAGATGTTTATAAAATACTTTTCAAATGTTAAAGCACCTTATAAATGTTAATTCTTACTATGAGTTATGTTCCTGATGCCAACTACCACTATTCTAAGAAACTCTTTAGAGCTTGAAAATTTGGGGGACAAAATGTTGTAAGTCAGATCTTTAGAGGTGACCCCCACCCCAAATATAAGTCCCTGAGCATCAGATTCCAAGTATTCCAAGATCTCAAGAACCTTTCATTGCTGCTCTTTCCTTATCCCAGTGGTCATACACAGCTTTGCAAAGTAGGCCATGGCTTGTTTCCAGCTGTCAATCAGCTTGGGACTCCCCAAACATTTTTAACTAAAGCTGCTACAGTACATATTCAAGTGTTTGCTAGAGATAACAGTATCATTTGCATACCTACAATCAGTGTTAGAATGCCTGAGAGGCAATATGGTAAGAGTGGCAAGTGCAAAGTCACTTTCAGATCTGTCTTCATTTGGATTTTAAAGCAGAACAGAAGTACCTTGGCTGAAAGAAGCTCCTTGTGTTCATCTCACTCTTATTTAGCATGTATATATTGCATCATGTTTTTTTTTCTTTTCCCCCCAATTCTTCCTAATTGCTTTTCAGTATTCTATCTGCTCTTCTTCACAACAGTATAGAGCATACCTGGTAGGCATTATTATACATAATTTAAATGAAAGGGAAATGGAATCAAAAGCAGGTTGAGTGACTAGCTCAGCACCCCATAGGAAGTCCCTGGCACAGGCCAGGAAGATCCTACAGCTTTATACTGACTCCCCATCTGTTGCTAAGCCCTATTAGCTATGTTTCTTACCTATTCCCAGTAATTAGTCCAACTAAACTCTTCTATATGTGTCAACTTTGGTAACCTGCTTTCATTGAGTCTTTCAGAATTTTCCTTACTTTCCCACTATTCCAGGTCACCCATTTGGCTTGGAAAGCACTGCCAAAATGAGAGGGATAGAATTGATTTAGTCAGAAGGATATAGATGGTTTAAGAACGAGAAGAATTAAACAGCTAAGTCTTATGGTTTGGTGTTGTAAAAAAAGCATAGCAAACTTTGGAAGGACAGTGTTCTACTTAAATGACAATTACCAAGAGCTGATCAATACAAGCTGTTAAAAGTCGCCTAGTTACAGGGTTTTTTCTTGGCATCTATGATTTATGGTATGTCCTTGTTTTAATTAGGTATATGCTAGTATTTAGGGAGGGGAATAATACGACAATTCTTCAGTGTATAATGCATACTGTTTAACTGAAATGCATGGCTTTAGAAATAGGATGTTTAAACAACTTTTTCCTGGTACTATAATAAAATATACTGTCAATTCCCCTAAAAATAGTGGTACTAGTAGTAATAGTAGTAGTAGTAGTAGTAGTAGTAGTAGTAGTAGTAGTAGTAGTAGTAGTAGTAGTCGTCATAGTCATAGTAGTAGTAATGATAAATAATAGTAAAGCATGGAACTCCTTTATTCACATAAAAGTTAAAAAATTCTGCAACAGTTCCTGACTCAGCAAACACAGTCAGTTGATAAATGCACCTGCTTCCCTGTCTGAAGCTGATCTAGCCCTTTCTGTGTGGCCTTATCAAGTGAAGAATTTGTTAGAGTAATGAAGGTGAAGAAAGAATCTGTTTTTCAATTGCTCGTTATTAGAGTTCAACTCTGGTTGGGGGTGGGGAGTCAAGACATACACATTTCTCTTTTTCAAACTCTTGATAATTAAATTTCAGCCATACAATCTTAGTAAAAACATCTTCCCTCTATCTGGATTTCTATTTACGCTGGGTATAGAATGACAGCATGATACAGGACAATCTATACTTTGGTGGGAATAGGGGATATGGCCCCCAGAACAGAATCTTTGTGGGATCATAAACAACCTCATCATGTCTCAGTTTATGTAAGTACATAAACCTTTGGGGGCATACCATAATTTACACACTGCACTTTAGTTTCTCAGATTTGTTTACTCTAGTTTCAAGGGACACTCTTGTTCTCAGCATGCTTCTCAAGCATTTACTAATCTTTTTAGGTTTATTAATCAGCCAGAAGACAAAATTCATGAAAAGCAAAACAATTCTTATAGTGTAACAATAAAATATTTCTTGCAATAAACATGGGCCATACTCTTCCCAAAATACATCTGTAAGAAGATTGAACATAGGCAGAACATATATGAAGTAGAACATGTAAGAAATACATCTGTGTAAATATATGCATGAAAGGGTCACATAGAGTTTAAAGTTTCACTGGTATGTATATCACTGATAAAGTCATAATATTGTTTTTCTGCTTAGCACAATGGATGTCCTATAGTTTATACTTAAATGTTCATTTATTGGTTGATAGCACTGCTCCCACTTCTCTCTGTACAAATATTCCAAGTCTTTTGTCTACGACAAATGTTTTGTTTCTATCAGAAGCTGTTCTAGTAGATATACAATCCCTGCTCAACATTTCTTTCCTGGATTCATAGTGTCGACTGGCCATTGGGCAATTGCTTCCAGAATTTCTCTATGCTTCAAACTTTTAGGTTCATCTATGTCTTTTGGCTATAGTGAATCCATTTTTCATGAGAAGAGTGGACAATGCAATGCTCTTTTAATTTAAAACTCTAAGGCTTCACATAAATATTTTTGAAAAGCATTATCCTTTACATTCAACCATAGGATGGAGATCTTGGTGGGGAAAGGGAGATGTTCTCAGCCATTTTCCATGGGGAGTTTTTAAAATTCCTTTTAGCTTCTTGGTCAAAATATGTTGTCTGTGTACAACAGGTTGCTCTCTGTTCCAAGGGTCAATCTCTTTAAAACACAGCACAGTATCATGTCTAACAGTGCCACTAAGTTTAGATATATATTTTGGACTCCTGTTCCAAATCACAGCTCATGGGGACTATTCCACCTGCAAGCTCTTCATAGTTTCAGTTTCTAGCAAAACAAAGTTCAACATTGCTACAGCAATAGTTACACAAGTTGCCAGCACTATAATCTCAATTCACTTTCTGTTTGAAAAATTAATTCAAATCAACAGAGTGCTTTTGTCTGATAAAGTAACATGAACACAGAACAGAGCACTGACATCACAACCATTCTCTCTCTTAGCTCTGCTTGGTCCCAGTTCATGTTCGAGCTTTTATCTGCTCTGATTCTTCTTGTTCTACCCTTCCTATTCTGCTCTTTCAGCAATCTCCTCCCACTATGGACTCCCTGGGATGACCTTAGGCCTATTAAGGGCAGAGAAGGTCTCCAAACCCCCTTAGGCCTATTAAGGGCAAAGACTTGACACAATCAAAGGTGAGGCTCAAAAGCACTTGAAGACAAATACTCCTTTGCTTGCATTACATTCTACACCTCCAGGATCCTTGGTCTTAAAATTTCAATGACTACCAATCCTGGAATAAATAGAGCTCCTATACTTTTGATATCCTGCCAACTACACCATAAATGTAAAGCCAATCATGAGCAGCTCTCCTGAGGACTGCTGCTGTGAATAATTTTAAGAATCTAATTGCATAATGTAGTGAACTCTTTATTTATTCAGCAATAAGTTAAAGCAAAACATTCAAGAAACTAAAGCACAGCATTCTCAAGAGCATAACACAATAACTTATTCCTAAGCCACCCACATAGTCTTAAACATATTCAGTAAGTCACAATCTCCTCAATCAGTATAAAGTATCAATCTAAAGTCTTCTTTCATCTTCACCAGAGGCAGGCTTCCAAACTTCATGGTTCCTCTTCCAAGCTCCCAACTCTTACCTGAATTCAGTAGTACAATAGAGTGTTGATAGATATTTGTCAGAGAGGATCTTGAAAGGATACTTGTTCAAGTGTCATTTGAATTAAATGGTTTCTGGAATATTCTTCCTTTTTTCCATTATTTGCAAGTAAGAGGTCCTACCTGGTCCTCACAAATTACACCCTTTATAAAGATGTCTACTATATTTACTTGTAAGATTGAACTTTCAGGGGGAAATTGAAATAAATTATAATCCTTATTAGAGGGATTAAAAAACAAACAAGGAAATATGTTTTTAGGCCTTCTGAGAGATAAAAACAGAAAAGACAAATAATGAAAACTCAACACAGTCAACTTTTTTTTATCTCAAAAAATGTATTACATTGAAATGTGAGTTCAGTGAAGTAATCCAATTCATCTATAACAAGTCAGTTTGAAAAATATTCTGAAAGATAATTTATTTATAATGAGTAAATATGGCAAAACTAATCCCTCATTAAACTAGTCATAGTACTAACCTATAGGAATAGAAAGATAAAAAAGATAAAAAAAACCTCTCCCTAAAGAAGTTAACATTCTATGGAAGGTTTTAAAGGGACAGTTCTGAGGAGGGAAAAAACAAGTGGCTTAACTGAATTAAACATAACTGTTTACACTGTAATTCCTGACCTCATGGAGTTTATATACCAGAAATGGTATAAGACACTTATATAGATAATTGAGTTGCAAAATAAAATTGCAAGTCCATTAGTGAATTGCAAACAAAGTTAAATGGGAGATGTGAGAGGGCAAAAAAAATCATCAGTAATTAAAAGTGAGCAAAGTCTTCCTTGAGGATGGAATAAGAAAGCTTATTGAGAAGTTAGTTAGGGTTATGAAAGATGATAGAACACCAACCAAGTAATGTCCTTTAAAAATATAATATTTGAATGTAATATTTGATACATACACACACATACAGTTCAAGAAATGAAAAGAATGAAACTTTCAACATTTTATTCAATTAGCATAAATTTTAACCATCACAAATTCATATGGAATAAAAGCTTTCATTAACTATTGGGGACTATTTTCCAATTTAATTTAATTAATTAATGAGATTTCCTATATGTCTTCCAGTGAAATCTCATTTATGTTAATTGAAATGTTGTTGAAAATTTCATTCATTTCTTGAAAATATGCATAATTAATGAGATTTCCTATGTGTCCAGACTTTAGGGACACCCTAATTCACATATAGGCATACATATAGCGAAAGTCCAAAACAGAAAATGCCAGGATACAGTAAAAGTTTTTATAAATTTGATCTTTGTGGAAGCAAAATGAAAACAAATTCTGCCTATCAAGTAGAGAATAGAAAAACAATTTTGTAGTAAACGAACATAATGGGATACTGCTGTTCAATAAGACATAAAAAATATGAGGATAAAAGGAAGCAAAGGAAGACAGAAACAAAAGAATACATATGAAGTAATGTGATGTGAAATGTAAACAGAACTAGGAAAACAATAGTTACACTAATGAAAATGGAAGGAAAGACAGCAACTGGAAAGTTTAAACTAATATAATTATAATAACCAAACTGGGCCTGGAGAATGTCTGTTTCTCCCTTCTCTGAAGAGTTGGACTGTGGAAATAGAACACTACTGTTGGACTTTGGTGATGTGTTTACTAGTTTGGTTTTTTGGTTTACTAGTTTGGTTTTTTGGTTTACTAGTTTGGTTTTTTCTGAACTGTTCCTCCACCTATTTTATTTTTTATTATTCTTTATTATAGATGATGATTATGGGAGAGGAGTGATGTTGAGAAAGGATATTTTGGGAAATGAAAGTGTAATAAAACTAAATATATGACAATAACTTTTAAATTATAGCATTATTTTTTTAAAGCAATTGGGGTTAAGTAACTTGATCAAGGTTACACGGCTAGTCATTTATGTGTGGGTGCTGATTTTCTGAGGCTGGATTCGATCTCGAGTCATCCCAACTCCGAGGCCGGTGCTCTTACTCACTGTGCCACCTAGCCGCCCCTATAGCATTATTTTTTTAAATTTTTCAACAAATATTTATTAAGCACCTACATTGTGAAGAACACTACTGTGCTAGTTAAAAGTTAGGTAAGGAACAGTTCCTCCTTTTATGGAATTGGAAGATAAAGAGATGTAGTAAGATATGACATAATCCAATACAACTCTAACACACAAATATAATAGTGAGACACAACACAACAAAGTGGTGTGTGATTTCTCAAGGAGAAACTTTGTTATTGATGAGGAAAAAGGGAAAAAGAGGAGTGTATCAGGAGAAATTTCCTAAAGTCAGAAGTATCTGAGTTAAACTTTAAAGGATGGTGACTTTGATCAGCACCCCATCACTTAAATATAATTCACTTGCATGCCATGGTGTCACCTCTCTGATATCATGGTCCTCTTCAACAATGAAGGACAAACAACAATGTCTGTGAGTAGAAAAGGAGATGCCCCACTAGAAATCTAAATGGAGCTGATCAGTTGGGCAACACAACCCCCCCACTCTCTCTCTCTCTCCCTTCCTCCTCCTCTTCCTCCTCCTCCTCTTCCTCCTGTTCCCCTCTCCCTTCCTTCCTTCCTTCCTTTCTTCCTTCCTCTCTCTCTCTCTCTCTCTCTCTCTCTCTCTCTCTCTTTCACTTGCACGTCATGGCATTGCCTCCCTGATGTCATGGTCCTTTTTGTGAACAAAGTTCAAACAACAACAACAGGACTTCTACATGTAAATAGGGGGAAAAGAGGGCATTGCAGTCATAGATAACATAAACAAATGCACAGAGTACATGTAATATCTTGAGGAGGGGGAGAGACTACAACTTTGATTAGACTATGGTATGTGAAATAGACCATTGTAGGGTCAGATTGGAATGCCAAAAAATGGTGCTAGATTAGAGAAGTCTTTAGAAGGCAGAATAGTGTTAGGTTTTAGCAGCTATTAGTCGGATGCTCTGTCTGCTGCCCCTACAAGCTCTGTCTTACTCCTCACACACCTCAGGACCACCATCCTAGACCACAATCCATATCCAGGCAGGTTAAAGCAAGAGCAATTACCCTCTGAATGGTTACTTTGTCCCGATACAGTCTGCAGGCCACATGGAGGTGGCTGCACAGGTGCAGCACCTCCACTGCTTTTCGTTCTGGGGGCAGAGGCTGTACCATGCTCTCTCTGTCCCCCACAGTTCCAACAGTGTTCTACACTAACCTTTTACTTTGCATTTAGCATTTATGGGTTGCTTTTTATGAAAACCACCACAACTGGTGGTGATACACTCTCCCAAATTCCTCTCCAGCTACTGTTGGTTAGGGCTGCCCTGGGGCTAAAACTGCAGGCTCAAGTGGAGCTGGGCTGGGCTCCCAGCACTCTGTGATGGACCCTTTCTATAGGCCTGCCAGGTTGCTTTATTAGGAAATTTGTTTCTCTTTGTCATTTTGTGGGTTTTGTAGCTCTAAAATTTTAGAGTCATAATTTATAGGTATGATGTGGTTATGGAGGGAGCTCATGGGATTTTCCTGCTTCTATGCCATCATCTTGGCTCTGCCCACTTTTTAAGCCATTCTTTTTTCTTTGTTGTTGTTTTTATTTTTTGCTTTTTGTAGGGCAATTGGAGTTAAGTGACTTCCCCAAGGTCACATGGCTAGGTTTTGTGTTAAGTGTCTGAGGCCGGATTTGAACTCAGGTCCTCCTGAACCTGGGGCTGATGCTCTATTCACTGCACCACTTAGCTGCCCCTTTTTTAGCCACTCTTAAGTCAATACATCTATCTTGTAGAAAAAAAATCACAATAATAATACCTCAGAGCTATATAGTTTCTTAAGTTTTGGAAAGCACTTTCTTCACAAAAAATCTGTAACTTATTACACCAAGTAATATTGTCCCTATTTCAAATAAATAAATTGAGGCTCAAATCGATTGTGATTTACCAGTGGTCAGCATAGCTAGAACAACTCCTTATATCTCCTTATTAAAAGTCAAGGCCTTAATTTTCTGTTACACTCTCTTTCTGTGCCCTCAATTTGGTAATCTTTTTTTCTGCTTAAAATTTGCTTACATTTCTGATAAGCTCAATAAAAAACAGCAATTCTTCTATTTTCTTTGTTTATACAAATCTAAGTTCACCCTATCGATTTAACTTAATGAATAAATGACTTTGTAGGAATAATCACTATTGATCTTAAATAGTATGAGTGACTTATATAATTTAAAATCATTACAGAATGTGGAATTTATTGCACTAAAATGGTGTCAACAAATCATTTGAATGACCCATATTCTTCTTTTTATAACTTCTTCACCTTAGTCAATTGTGTGAAAGATACAATGTTTAAACAGAGACTCCTTTGTTATTATTTTAAAAAATAACTGTATATACTGAAGTAGCGAAAAGGAAAAAGAAAAAAAATATTTCATGTTTTCTCTATCTCAAGGCTCATGACATATATATTTTTAAAAGTCTGCAAGAGATTCAAGGCAAATTATTAGGACAATGTTTAGGTTTATCTCTTTTTCCCCTTACAACAAAGAGAAATTTCTTTATTCTCTGTCTCAGTTTTGCCAAATCCATAGATTAATCTTATTTAATAGTTATTACCTTTACTAAGAAGATCTCTTGTGTTGTAACTTTCATTGTGCATTTTCTCCATTTCCACTGTGTTTTTTATTTATTTTCTGGTAATCTATAGTACAGAATAATGCCTTTAAGAGGAAAAGTTCTTAATACATGCTTGTTGATTAATTAATTGTCAAAGGAAGGGTAAAATGAAAGAGTTAAGCAGAAATCAAAGTATAGAAGAAATGATAAAATTTACTTTCCCTCAATCTTAAAAGAAGTGGGAGACTATGAGTATGAAGTATTGCATATATCGTTACATTCACTTGATTCATTGATTAGTCTTTTTGACTTACTTTTTTTCTCCCATTTTTATCTTTTTTCATAAAAGATTGTTTTCTGGGTAGGAGATAAGAGGGTTATGTTCTGAAATGAAGGTGATGTGAAGCCAAAATAAATCAATATAATATATATGTGTGATGATGATGATGATGATGATGATGATGATGATGATGATGATGATGATGATGATGATGACGACGACGACTAACCTTTATATGGTATATGAAGGCAGCTAGTGGCTGTCTAAACAGAACATTGGCCTGAGGTCAGGAAGACCTGAGTTCAAATCTGGTCCTAGAACTCACTACTATGTAACTGTGGGCAAGTTAACCTCATTTTTCTTTAATTCACTAGAAAAGGAAATGGCAAGACATAGCAACTGTGAATATTCTAGCATAGTGCTCGATCACATAATAGAAGACAGAAGAAAAACATTTATTCAGACACCAGAAAACCAAATCCCCAAACCAGAAAGCCAAATTCATCATAGTAACAAAGAAGTTAACATGCAACAATAGCACAGAGAGCCACACCATCCTTTAGCTTTCCCCAAAGCAATACTCACAAGCCTAGCTGTATGCCTGGATGCATCCTCTCCTGCCTCCATCTCTAATTGCTCTGACTTCCAGTTTCCTGTTGGCTCTGCTCTACCCTTCTGTAAACTACTCTCACCATAGGCTCAATGTGATTAATCACATTCAGCCTATTAGGGGGCAGGGAAGATCTTAAAATTCCCATTACCCTTTTAATACGTGTACACACAAAGAAAGAAATGGAAGAAGCAAAGGAGAGGATAAATTCATTATGTTAACTATTAGTTTCTAAATAACTAAGAACTAATCCTACCAAAGAATAAATTCTCTCAGAAAGTTGACAGGTTACTATACTACAAACAAAGGAATGCAAGATATTCTTTTAGCTCAGTAGCAAACTGAGTAAGACTTGTGTCCAGTAGATGACATACAAATACTTTCTCTTTTTTGCTTATAAATTTTAATCCCATTATAGCTGGTGGGTTAAACAATATTCAAACAATTAAAAATACATCCATAAAACCTTTAGTCATACAAAATTTTCTCCATAATTTCTGATACTCAATAGTATGATAATTTAACTAATGGCTATGAGCGATAGTAACTTGGAAAACCATATTACTAAATCAGTGGGGGTATATATTAGATTTGGATTACATTAATTACATGTTACACTCTGATATTTAAAATTCTGGTAATTTTTGTTGAGTTCATTGGCCCCATAATTCTACACTTGTACAGTTCTCTATAGAATTAGAGATAATCTAGGGAAAAGATGTCTTTGACATCAATGAAAAAATAATAGAAGATTTTGAAACTTCTATAAAAGAGATGTGAGTGGGAAGGGGATAAAAAATATCTGAAGTCCATGTGGAAAAGAGAGAACAAAATATGAGACAAAAATAGGAAGGTGGTTTTTCTGTGATTTTCTTACCAAAAAATTCCTTAGTTACCTTTTCATATTATGAATTGAACAGGATTCTGCTAATTAATTTAATATTTTGTGAGAGGAAATACTTGAAAAATTTTGGGAAGAAAGACAAGAAATTCTTCTAGGTAAACCATCATTGGAAGTCCATAGACATTGAGCCTTCACTGTTCAGTAACAGTAATTAATCAGAAGATCTATCAACAAAAACACAGAGGACCAAGGAGCTTTCAGCAGATATAGAAAACCAGAAAAACTTTGAAGAGAACTGCAAAGAGTACCCAATTCCTGTGTCAATAATAGTAGAAAGTACATCTAAAAAGTAAATCACACTACTAGTGGAAAAAAGTACATGACTAGAGGAAGGTTTCTCTGCTTTGCAGGTCATTAGGAATTGTTTCTGGTCAGTCAACAAGCAATTATTAAGCAGTTACTGTGTGCTAGGCACTATACTAAGCACAAAGAAAGGCAAAATATTATCTGCCCTCAGTGCGCTTACATTCCAATGAGGGATACAAAACAATATATAAATAACTAAGCACATAAAAATATTTCCAGAGCAAATAGAAGGTCATCTTAGAAGGTGCTAGGGTAGGTGAGGGCAATGTCAATAAGGAGAAGGAGGAAATTCCTTCTTCTAAAGATAAGACTTCAGCTGAGTCTTAAAGAAAGCCAGTAAAGCTTAGGTTAGAAAGAACATTCTAGATACAAAAGGCATAAAATGCAAAGACATGGAGATGATACACTGTAATGGTAATGGGAATTTGAAGATCTTCCCCACCCCTTAATAAGCTTAGGTAAATTTGAGGACCTTTCCTGAAAATAAATTCTGCACCCTAATAGGCTGAATGTGGTCACATGTATGTGGTGGGAGGCTTGTTTTTCAAGAAGGCACAACTTTTGTTACTTTTTAGTCAAGTGGGTTAGGAGGGTTGTGATGTTCTCTGACCCTGAAGAAGGCTATATATACCTCTGAGGGTGAGGTTTTGCATTTGGGCCCACTTTGGGAAAAGTTGTATGATTTGTCCAGGTGAGACTCTGGACCGTTGAGCCCCACAGCTTTGAAAACCCAGATGTTGGTGCTTCTCTCTCTTCTAACTGTATGTATGTGATGGTTAGACAGCTAGAAGTCCTTTCTGTTGGTCTGCTGAATTGTGTTGTTTTCTTTGACTATATTTTTTGTCTGTTTGTAATTTCTGTTTGTATTCTCTGAAGTTCAGGGTGTTGACTTTTCCCCCTGAACTTGGTAAATGATATATGTTTGATTAAAATAAGATTGTTAGCCCTTTTGAGTACCTTTCCTTTAGAAAAGCAAATGAAAGAACCTGTGCTAGCAGCCATCCTTCGGTATGGTTGTAGCTTTCTGCTACAGACATGCAGCATCTGTGGAAAAGGATGATGATCAGGGTAAGTAATACATGGTGTACATGGATGAGACTAAAGTTTAAGTGAGTAAAATGGTAGGAAATATTGGGTTATGAATTTCAAAAGATGTTTATATCTGATCCCACAAGTAATAAGAAAATATTGCCATTTGTAATGGTGTTAAGAAGAATTAAATTACTTGAAAAAAGAAAAGATAGAAAGGAATTGTCTGAAGAATTGTAGTAGAGAATAATCTCTACCTTTTCCTGGATGTTAGAGGTTGATTGCATATAGAAGATATGAGAAAAAGGTAAGAGCAACCCCTAGACTCTTAAAACTTTATAATAAAAGGGGCGGCTAGGTGGCGCAGTGAATAGAGCGCCGGCCCTGGAGTCAGAAGGACCTGAGTTCGGAGCCGGCCTCCGACACTTAATCCGCACAAACAAAAACCTAGCCGTGTAACCTTGAGCAAGTTACTTAACCCCAACTGCTTTAAAAAAAAACAAAAAACTTTATAATAAGAATGTTCCTGTCAAGGAGGGAGCTCTGAAGAGGGAATGCATTTAAATGCTACAAGGGATAATAATGCAGACTTGGAGGTGCCACCAAGAGATAGACCACTCAATGATGCTCAGAAAAAGAACAAATGATAGGTAGCTGTTAGTGAATTTCTTCTGAGGAATGTATAGGTAGTCATATATTCCCCCTGAAATACATAATATGGAGCTGTTTTCCCTGAAGCATACCAGTTTGCCAGTGCTGTCAATTGAAAGTAAAGTCTTTGCAGAGGAAAGAAAACAAAACGATATGGAAGTTTTGTAAATGAATGACTGGTTAAAAAGGTAGAACCTGAGAACATGTTAATTAGAACATCGTTAAATGATTGCCATGTTTGCCACTTCTGGACTGGAGGACTGAAAGGTTACATGATTTGGCAGGGTGTACTACCAGTTTGTGTGAGAGGTAGAACTTGAACCTAAGCCTTCTTGACTTCAAAGTCAATTCTCTATCTATTACTGCCATGTCACCACAATAGGCATCACATTGAAAGTGGATCACAAGTCAAGTGACCCTGGATTCCTAGCCTGTTCACATTTTTACCAGTAACTGTAAAACCAAACATGAGAAGGTCTCCAGATGCTGCTGCTGTGAACAGCTTCAAGGTTCTGATTACATAGTATAATGAACTCTCTATTTATTCGGCAGTAAATTAAGGCAAAACATTAATAAAAATCAAAGTAAAGCATTTGCAATGATATGACATAACTACTTATCACTAAAATGGCCACATAGTTTTCAACAAAGTGGCCATGTAGGTTTACAAAAATACAATTGTTTAATAGCTTAATAATTTAGTAAGTCCTGAATTCAATCATCCTTAAGGAGGCCTCCTTAAGGAATACAAAGTACAATCATTCAGTAAGTACCTGATTCAATCATCCTTTAGAAGGCTTGTCTCATTAGTAGGCCCACAGTATAAAGATCAAAGCTCTTCACCCCTAGGTCACAGTAAATCATAATCTTCTCAGTCAGCATCAGGTACCCAAGAAGAGATCTTTTCATCTTGACTTGAGACTGTCTCTCAGCTTCCATGGTTCCTCTTCCATGGTCCTAGTTCCTGCCCAAATCTAGACAAATGTCACCTGGGTTCAAAGGCAGGCAGGTCCCAGTTCCTTGTCCAGCTTCTTGTCCAGTTCTTCGTCCACTTGGTTGTTCAGTTCCCATTCCATATTGAAGCTCTCACTTTCCAATCCACCTCAAGTCTTTTACAGTTTCAGTTTCTGGGAAGACAAAGCTTAGCAGAGCCAAAAAGACATTCATTCACATTGCCAGCACCATCATCAATTCACTATTTGCCTGTGAAATCAGCAGGAACCCACAAACAAGGTCCAAGAAGTCAATACAAATCATTAGTAAAGTCCCACAATATCAAAAACCCTCCTCCAGGACTTCTGTAAACAGAAAACCAGAAAATCCTCTTTCAGGACTTCCAGTAAGTTCCCAGGGATTTTGTATCACAAACATCAACACAGACAGAACAGACAAACATAGAGTGCCAGTGTAGAAAACTACAAGTTTTCTCCTTCTCTACCACAAAAAGAGTTCCCTTCTCAACTCTGCTCTCTCCAGCTTGGGCCTCTCCTTATACATGGTCATTAGCTCCTCTCCTTCACAAATTCTAGCATTCACAAGTAGTGGGATTCACAAGTTCTGGATCTTAACACTTGATACAATCATGAACTGAAGGTGTTAACTGCTTCTGTGTTAATTATAGTTCTGAAACAAGGTGTTAACTACTTCTTTACTTGTCATTACAGTAACTTACATAATGATAAAAATTGAGTCAAAAATTGATCATGAATGAGATTCCCTAAAAAAAAAAAATATCCCCAGAACCAGGTGAATTTTTGAAGGTGAATTCTATCAAACATTTAAAGAACACTTAATTCCAATATTGTATTAACTATTTGGGAAAATACATAAAAAGTTTTGTGGAATTTTTAAATTACTCTTCTAGCTGCATGCCCAATTCATCTATTCTTTCTCTATTTTATCTATGTTAGTATTTAGAGATAAAAATTTCTGTTATGTACTGTTTTGGCTACATCTCATAAATTTTGGTATATTGTTTCATTATTATCATGCTGAGTACTTTGTCCTGAGGAAGAATATATTCTAAGCCCTTTAATGCAGAAGCCACTAAATCCTATGCTATCCTGACTGTGGCTCCACAATATTTGACTTGTTTCTTTCTGAATTCTTGCAAGAATTTGATTGTAATACTTCTGGGAATTTTCATTTTGGAATTTTTTTGGGGGGGGGATGACCCAAAGATTCTTTCAATTTCTATTTTGCTCTTTGATTGTAGGACATCATGGGAGTTTTCCTTAATGTCTTTTGAAATATGATTTTTGTCTTCTTTTTTTATCATGGCTTTCAGGTAGTTCAATAAATTTTAAATAATTTCTTCTCAATCTATTTTCCAGATCAGATTTTTCCCCAGTAAAATATTTTACAATTCCTTCTGTTTTTCTTTAATTTTAAAATTTTTGTTGTGTTGTTTCTTTTTCTTTCTTTTTTTTTTTTTGGAGGGCAATTGGGGTTAAGTAACTTGCCCAAGGTCACACAGCTAGTTTTTTTTTTTTTGTGTGTGTGTGTGTGTGTGTGTGTGTGTGTGTGTGTGTGTGTGTGTGTGTGTGTTAAGTGTCTGAGGCCGGATCCGAACTCAGGTCCTTCTGACTCCAGGGCCGACGCTCTACTCACTGCACCACCTAGCTGCCCCTGTTGTGTTGTTTCTTGATGTTTAATAGAATGTCTACCTCTCCAAATGGAGTTTTTAAGGCATTATTTCCTTCAGTGAGCTCTTGGACTTTATTTTCCATTTGGTCAATTCTACTTTTAAAGAATTTCTTTTCTCTTCAGTCAGGTTGTTGATTTTCTTTTCATGATTTTCTTGTGTCATTCTCATTTTTCTTCCCAGTTTTTCCTCCACTTCTCTTACTTGATTTTCAAAATCCTTCTTGAGCTCCTCCATGGCCTTTAAACAGTTTATATTTTTCTTCAAAACTTTTGGTGGAGGAGTTCTGACTTTGTTGTCTTCCTCCCATTCCATGCTTTGATCCTTTTTGTTCCCCCAAAAGGAATCTAAAGTTTGATTGCTATGCTTGCTTTGCTTCCTTTACCTGCTCATATTGTTACTCAATTACTTGATTTTGAGCTCATTGCCACAGTAGAATTCAGCTTCCAGAGAGGAGAGCTTTGTTCCAAATTGCTGGGGTTTTCACAGCTGATGGAGCTATTAGTTGGGTGCCCTGTCTTCTCCCCCCACAAACTCTGGCTCACTGGTCACACACCTAAGGACCACTACCCAAGACTATGATCCAGATCCAGGCAAGTTAAAGAAAGAACAATTACTCTCTGAATGGTTGCTTGATTCTCCTACAATCTCTAGGCCAGAAGCTCTGTAGCAGCCACATGGAGGTGGCTGCATGGCCTCAGTACTGTGTTCTCCAGAGACTTGACCATGCTCTTTCTGTCCCCCACAGTTCTAACAGTGTTCTACAGTGACCTTTTATTTTGTCTTTGGCATTTATTGGTTGATATTTCTGGAAAGCACCACAGCTGGTGGTGATGCACTCTCCCAAAGTCCTCTCCAGCCACTGTTGGTCAGGGCTACCCTGGGGCTAAAACTGTGGGCTCATGTGGGGCTGGGCTCTGCTTCCAGTGTGCTGCAATGAACCCTTCCTGTAGGCCTGCTAGGTTGCTTTCAGGGGGAGATTTGTTTCTCTCTGTTACTTGGTGGGTTTTGTATCTCTAAAGTTTGTTTAGACTCATATTTTTATAGATATTTGAGGTGGTTATGGTGGTAGCTCATGGAGTTTACCTGTTTTTATGACTCCATCTTGGCTCCACCCCACAAGTAGTTCTTTTCTTCATTGAATTTTTACACTCCCTATCCCCTCATTTTTGTGCTTCTTTTACCAAGTTTTTTGCTCTTTTTTTCATAATTCTCTTGCATCACTCTCATTTTTTTCCAGTTTTTTTCTACCACTCAATTATTTTATTTCTTTGTGTATTTTAAATATTTTAAACTTAAATACAAAATGAGAAAAGAAAAAAACATTTCCATGTACACAATAAACTATAATAGATAATTCAATATAAAATAATGAATTTCCATTTCAATAAAAGATATATAATAAAAATTACCATTGTTTTCAAGTTGCCCAGTCTTTCTTTGTTTCCTTGTTGTTTTCTTTTGTTCTCAGCTAGGTACTTTTTAAATTATTTTTTCCCTTGCTTCCTGCTACTATCATAATGAGGGCTACAATGAATACTAGACATTAGAGATAAATAGATAGATATAGATAATGTATATGTATGTATATGCATGTTTGAATATAGATAGGTAGATAGATATAAACACACTCATATAGGTAAGACTGTACTATGCTCATTTCCTCCATCCATCTGAGGTGGATAGTGGCTCCTTCATAAGTCTAAATTTTTCTATGTTTTTCTAAATCAACCAGCTTATCATGTCCTACACCATAGAATTATTCAATTCAATCACATCCTATCTGAGAGATTGTCTATGAAAGTTTTTCTTACTATTCTTTTTGTTTGCTTTCTCTTGATTCTTGGCTACATAGGTTTTATTTAGACTAGAATTTTTAATTTAAAATTATTGAAATTTTACTTTTAACACTTAAACAATACTCTCTCCTTATACTACAGTTTAAGGTCTGATATTGCTGAATGTATTTCCTTTACATTTTCCCCCCTGATTTCTTTGAAGATCCTGACTTTTTGTTCTTCCAAATGAATTTTTTTAATAATATTTTCTAAATAAACAATTTTTTATTTTTAGTAATTTAATTGGGATGACATTGAATAAATATATTAGGTAAAATTGTTATTTTAAAATTTTATCTTCTCTTTACCTACCCATGAACAATAATTATTATTTCAATTATTTACATCTGAGCTTATTGGTATGAAAAGTGTTTTGTTTTTATGTTCCTATAGTTGCTGTGTCTGCTTTGGTAGGTATATACTCAGGCATTTTATAATGTCTAAGTATTTTAAATGGTCTAAAATAATGTTAAATAATATTGCTGACACATAATGTAGTTTCTCTGTTTTTCACTTTTGACTAAATCTATTTTAACTTTGTCTGAAATCATGATCACTATACCTTTTTTAATACACTAAATCCTGCTCTTTACCTTTATTTTATCTTTGTGTGTATCTCTCATTTTTATAATGTTTCCTGAAAACAACATATTCTTGAATTAAAATTTTTAATTAGCTATCAATTTCCATTTTATGGGCAAATTTGTCCTGTTCACATTATAAGCTAAAATTAGTCACGAGGTATGTGGAATGATGCCCCAAGTCTCACCTCCTTACTGTTATTTTCTGAGGCTGTATTGGGGCCCATTCTTGGCCTCTCCTTGCCACTCCTAAGTCACAGCTGGGGCCCCCAATCACACTATCCCACAAATGATCTTGCTCCCTGAAGTCCTTCTAGTGACTGCAAACTATAGCTGTCTTCTCTGTCCCAGAACTGAAACCAGGGCCTCTGCTCTCCTGTAAGTGCCCACAGCTAACAGGGTCCCTGCCCTCACTACTGTACTCACCACTTATATGGTAACTCCTTCTTCCCACAGCCACAGTCCTGGCTGTGCTTGGCATCCCTCAAAAATGGAAAGTCCTTGGGTTTATAGAACAATAGATTACTATATTCATTAACTGCTGGGTCTCCTGTGCCTAATCTATTCCACTGATCCACTACTCTACATTTCTGCCAGAACCAAGCAGTTTTGTTGACTGCTGCTGTATAATACAGATTAAGATCTGGCATAGCTAGTCCACCTTCCCTAGCATTTCTTTTCATTAATTCCCTTGATATTCTAGACTTTTTGTTTTTCCAAATAAATTTTGTTATTATTTTGTCTAACTCTAGAAAGTAGTTTTTTGGTAAATTAATTGGTATGGGACTAAATATATAGTTTAGTTTGGGTAAAATTGTTATTTTTATTATATTGGCTCAACCCAGCCATGAGCAATTGATATTTTTCCAACTATTTAGATCTGATTTTATTTGTGTGAGAAGTGTTTTGTGGTTGTGATCATATAGATTCTGGGTTTGTTTTGGCAAGTAGATTCCCAAATATTTTATAATGTCTACAGTGACTTTAAATGGGATTTCTCTTTCTATCTCTTGCTGTTAAGTTTCATTAGAGATGTACAGGAATGCTGAGTATTCATGTGGGTTTATTTTATATCCTGCAACTTTGCCAAATTTATTTATTGTCTCAAGTAGTTTTTTGCTTGATTCTCTAGGATTCCTAAGTATATCATCATATCATCTGCAAAGAGTGATAGCTTGGTCACTTCTTTGCCTAGTTTGATTCCTTTGAAATCTTTTTTTTTTTTTCTCTAATTGCTATTGCTAGTGTTTCTAGTACCAGATTGAAGTTGTTGGAGTCTTTTGGCTAATATTTTATTTAGAATTTTTGCATCTAAATTCATGAGGGAAATTGGTCTATAATTTTCTTTCTCTGTTTTATCTATTCCTGATTTAGGAATCGGTACCATATTTGTGTCATAGAAAGAGTTTGGTAGGACTCCTTCTTCACTAATTTTCCCAAATAGTTTGTAGAGTATTGGAATCAATTGTTCTTTAATCGTTTGATAGAATTCACTGGTAAATCCATCTGGTCCTGGAGATTTTTTCCTAGGGAGTTCATTGATAGCTTGTTTGATTTCTTTTTCTGAGATGGGGTTGTTTAGGTAATTCACTTCCTCTTCAGGTAATCTGGGCAACATGTGATTTTATAAATATTCATCCATTTCACTAAGATTGTCATATTTATGTGCATTCAACTGGGAAAAATAATTCCTCATTATTTTTTTTATTTCCTCTTCATTGGAGGTAGATTCACCCTTTTTATTTTTGATACTCATAATTTGGTTTTCTTCTTTCTTTTTTTTATCATATTGACTAAGGGTCTATAAATTTTGTTGATTTTTTCATAAAACCAGCTCTTAGTTTTATTTATTAAGTCAATAGTTTTCTTAATTTCAATTTTATTAATGTCACCTTTGGTTTTCAATATTTCTAATTTAGTACTACATTGGGGATTTTCAATTTGTTCTTTTTCTAGTTTTTTCAATTGCATGTCCAATTCATTGGCCTCCCTTCTCTCTGCTTTAATCAAGTATGCACTCAGGGATATAAAACTTCCCCTGAGAGCTGCCTTTAGTGCATCCCACAAATTTTGGTATGTTGTCTCATTATTATCATTCTCTTGAATGAAATTATTGATTGTTTCTATAATTTCTTGTTTGACCCACCAATTTTTTAGGATTAAATTGTTTAATTTCCAATTAGTTTTTAGTCTCTTTCCATGGCCTTTTATTGCATATAATTTTTATTGCATCATGATCTGAGAATGATGCATTTAATATTTCTGCCTTTCTGCACTGGATTGTGAGGTTTTTATGCCCTAGTACATGGTCTATTTTTGAGTATGTACCATGCACTGCTGAAAAGAAAGTAAATTCCTTTTTATCTTCATTCAGTTTTCTCCAGAGATCCATCATATCTAGTCTCTCTAAGATTCTACTCACCACCTTAACTTCTTTCTTGTTTATTTTGAGGTTAGATTTATCGAGTTCAGAGAGGGGAAGATTAAGGGCCCCCACTAGTATAGTTTTGCTATCTATTTCTTCCTCTAATTCCTTTAACTTCTCCTCTAGGAATTTGGGTGCTATACCACTTGGTGCATATATATTAAGTAGTGATAGTGCTTCATTCTCGATGTTGCCTTTTAGTAGGATATAGTTTCCTTCCTTATCTCTTTTAATTAGATCTATTTTTGCTTTCGCTTTATCTGAGATAAGTATTGCAACCCCTGCTTTTATTTTACTTTAGCTGAGGCATTATAAATTCTACTCCAGGCTTTTACCTTTACCCTGTGGGTATCCCTTTGTTTCAAATAAGTTTATTGTAGACAGCATATTGTAGGATTATGATTTTTAATCCATTCTGCTATCTGCCTTTGTTTTATGGGAGAGTTCATCCCATTCACATTCACTGTAATGATGACTATCTGTCTCTTCCCTTCCATCCTATTCCCTCCCCTGATTATGTTTTTGTTTCTTCCTTATCCCTTCCCCTCCTTGAAGTTTTTCCTTTTGACCACCCCCTCCATCAGTGTTCCCACCCAGTGACCTCCCTTCTTAACCTACCCTCTCCCCTTACTACTGTTTCCCTCCCTTCTAATTCCCCCTTTGGTCTCCTCCTTTTCACCACCCCTCCCCCCTTACCCTTCCACTATCTAAAGGGCACAGTAAGTTTTTATACTTATCAGAGTAAATTACTCCCCATTTGATTCCAAACCAATGAGAGTAAATTTCAAACAGTGCTCCTCTCCCTCCCTCCTTTTCCTCTATTTAATGAATTTATGTGTCTATTCACATTAGAATCTTAAATTTCACTGATTAAGTTGATCCCTCTTTGAACCAGAACCAGTTAGAATAGTGTTTAAATGATGTTCCTCTCCCTCTCTCTTTCCCCTCTTCTATAGTGGGTTTTAATGCCTCTTCAGATGACATATTTTACCTTTTCCTATCTCATCCTTTCCTTTTTTCCCATTACAGTCTTTTTGATCCCCTTAATAGTTTTTTTTTTTTTTTTTTTAGAATTCAGGTTAGTGCATTCATACCCACACCCTCTATCTAAGTATAACCCTTTTGAAGGTCATGATATTCATAAAGATTTTGAATATTGACAATTATCAGCTCCACATATAGGGATGTGAACATTTTGCTCTTGTTCCATCCCAAGTAATGAGCATGTGTTTGTGGGTGTGGGTGTGTGCACTTATGCATATGTGAGTCTGTGTTTCTCTTGTTTACCTTTTTATGTCTTTCTTGATTCTTGTAATTGGAGATCAAATTTTCCATTGAGCTCTGGCTTTTTCATCAGGAATGTCTGGAAGTCTCTTATTTCATTAAATGACCATCACCTTGCCTGAAAGATTATGCTCAGTTTTGCCGGGTAGTTAATGCTTGGTTGTAGTCCTAGCTCTCTTGCCCTACGAAATATCAAATTCCAATCCCTCTGCTCTTTTAATGTAGAAGCTGCTAGGTCCTGTGTGATCCTAACTGTAGTTCCTCGATATTTGAATTGTTTCTTTCTGGCTGCTTGTAGAATTTTTTCTTTAATCTCGTAATTCTGGAATTTGGCTACTATATTTCTTGGAGTTTTCAGTTTGGGATCTCTCTCAGGAGGAGTCCGGTGAATTCTATTGATATCAATTTATCTTCTGATTCTAGGACCTCAGGACAGTTTTCTTTGACAATCTCTTGGAGGATATTGTCTAGGCTGCTTTTTTCATCATGGCTTTCTGGTAGACCAATAATTTTTAGGTTGTCTTTTCTGGATCTGTTCTGTAGGTCAGTTCTTTTTCCAGTGAGATATTTTACATTTTCTTTCAATTTTTCAATCATCTTGTTTTGTTTGATTGACTCTTGCTGCAGCATAGAGTTCTGAGTTTGAGTTTGATTGTTTCTAATTTTTAGCAAATTTTGGTCTTCAGTTAATTTTTGAAAGTCCTTTTTTAGGGAGGTATTTTCTCCAGTTACTTCACTGAGACATTTTTCCAAGTTGGTCACTGCCTCCCTGATTTGGTCTTTAAAATTTTTCTTAAGCTCCTCCAGGAAATCTATTTGGGCTTGTGACCAGATCATGTTTCCTTCTGTGGTCTCAGGTGTGGGTGGAGAGTCTATATTGTCCTGTGTATTTTGTTGTTCTTCCCCTGCCTAGTATGTTCTAATAGACTTTCTTGCCTTCCCCTTCTCCTTCTCAGCTTCTTTCTTTCCCATTGTGACTTCCTGTTTCTTAGTTTCTAAGGCTATGAGTTTAGGGCCTGATCCTTGACTTTGAATAAATCTGGGTGGCTAGTTTATCGCTAAGTCAGGGAAGTCAGTGAGGAATGTAAATGTGTAGGTGTGGGTGTGTCTGTCCACTTCAGATTTCTGCCTCTATACCCCTGGGCTATAAGTAGGCTTTTGTTGGTGAGGTGAGGTGGGGCTCCTTGGGACCCCACCCTCTCTTCTCTTCAGAGTCCTGGCTGTCTCAGTTATACCCCTTTTTGGAGACTCTCAAGCCTGGGGCTATTTCCATTAACTTGGGATTTCAATCTGGGTGGGAGAATTATCTTTGGGTTTTCTGCTTCATGAAGTAGGGATGGGAGGATAAGAGCAGCTAGAATTTACTTTTCCATTCCAGCCCCTGTATTATACAGGCAGGCAGTTTGTAAATTTCCTGGCTGGGGGCAGAATGCAGGCAGAGAAGCAGCTCTCTCCATTGGGGGCCTAACTCTCCTACCTGGCTCCAATGATCCTTCCTGTCCCCGAGATGACCGCGCTTCGTTCTCAGTAAGTCTGCAGGCTAGGGATTTTGCTCTCTCTGATGTAGTCTGCTTGTCTGCTCTTAGGTCTGAGCTCTGCAGACACCACACGCTCTGCACTTGACCTGTCTGGACACACTGGGCAACCTCCTGGGCTGGACTCTGCCACACTCCATCTTCCAGTGGGCTCCGTCACTCCAGAATCCTCTCAGATTCACCCTATGCGACTTTGTGACCGAGGAGCTCATAGAGGTTACTGCTTCTTTTCCGCCATCTTGGCTCCTCCCCCCATACTGCTGGGAAAACCGGAAATACAGTATGGCAGAAACTGGGCACATATCATTATCTAACACCATATACCAAAATCAAGTCTAAATGGGTGCATGATCTAGGTGTAAAGAATGATACTGTAAGCAATTTGGGAAAGCAAGGAATAGTTTACCTGACAGATTTGTGGATAGGGGAAAACTTTAGGACCAAACAAGAATTAGAGAGCATTATAAAATGCAAAATGGATAATTTTGATTACATTAAATTGAAAAGCTTCTGTACAAACAAAGCCAATGTAACCAAGATCAAGAGGGAGGTGAGAAACTGGGAAATTATTTTCAAAACTTGTGTCTCTGATAAAGGACTCTTTTCTAAAATTTATAGAGAATTGAGCCAAATCTTTTTGATTACAAGTCATTCCCCAACTGATAAATGGTCAAAGGATATGAACAGACAGTTTTCAGAGAAAGAAATTAAAGATATCCATAAACATATGAAGAAATGCTCTAAATCACTATTGATTAGAGAAATGCAAATCAAAACAACTCTGAGAAAGCACATCTCTCCAGCCAGATTGGCTAAGATGAAAAAACAGGAAAGTGACAAATGCTGGAGAGGATGTGGACAAATTGGAACACTAATACATTGCTGGTGGAGTTGTGAACTTATCCAACCATTCTGGAGAGCAATCTGGAATTATGCCCAAAGGATTATAAACAATTTCATACCCTTTGACCCAACAATACCACTTCTAGGGTTATATCCCAAAGAGATCATAGAAGTGGGAGAAAGACCCTTATGTACAAAAATATTTATAGCAGCCCTTTTGTGGTTGCAAAGAATTGGAAACTAAAGGGGTGCCCATCAATTGGGGAATGGCTAAACAAGTTGTGGTATATGAATGTAATGGAATTTTATTGTGCTATAAGAAACGAGGAGGTGACAGATTTCATAATTACCTGGAGAGACTTATACAAACTGATGCTGAGCGAGAAGAGTAGAATCAGAAGAAATTTGTATACAACCACAGGTATACCATATCTGTGATGACCAACTATGACAGACTGGACTCTTTTCAGCAATGCAGTGATATAAGTCAATCCCGAAAGACTCAAGAAAGAGAAAAATGCGCCATCCAGAGATATAACTAGAAAGAACTGAGCCTGAATCCTGATGGAAGCAAACTAAATGATCTTTTTCTTTTCATTGTTTGGTTTTATTTCTTTTTTACCATCTTTCATCCCACCCAGTACAATACACCTTTTAATTGGAATAATGTCTAATATGAATGTATTTGCAGATTCTGTACTGGACTATATGCTGTTGTGGGAGAAGGGGGGAGGGAAGTAAAGGAAATTTGAAAATCAAGGAACTATGGAATTGAATCTTGTTACCTGAAACTAAACTAATAAATTATATTTTAAAAAATGGAAAGTCTTTCAATATTCTCCTCCTAGCTCGAGCTCTGTTGGCAAGATGAAAGTTTCTAGGAGTGAGGCTGCCTCTCAAACCAGTTGCCCCAGGGCTTGTTCTTTGTTGATTCTACATAGTAGATCTGTAGGTACTTGTACTTCACTTAGGCCAAACCTCTTTCCCTAGAGGTAGTGTATTACCTGGGGTCTTCTTACATTGTCTCAAGAGGACCACTGCTTTACCCTGTGCTTGTTTCTGCTGCTCTGAGTTAATACTCTCTCTTTTTCTTTGAATAGCCAAAAGTTTTCTGACCTACTCTGCAATATTCCCAGAATCCTCTCCTTCTATTATTTTATTTTTAAAATCTTTCTTGAGTTCTTCTCGGAATTCTGTTTGGGCCTGACACCAAGTCACCTTTTCCTTTATGTCTTTGCATGAAGCTGTTTTGACATTGCTTATTTGCTCACATTTCCAATCAATTTCTTGGCTTTTACTTCATGTTAAAGTTGGGTCCTGCTCTTGGGTTGGAGGTGACACTGTCTCAAGCTTATGGCTTTTCATGCTAATAGTTTCAGAGCTACCTCTCAGGATCTTTAAGTTTTCAGTTATTCTAAGGTGGTATGATCTAAGGAAAGATTTTTTTCATTGCTCTCCTACCTATACTGTGGTTTGTGAGGTCCTCCAAGCACTTTTATGCATCCTGGAATGGGGACAAGAATCCCTGCTCCTCTGCAACTCTTACCTATAATGTCCCTCATAATCTCCTTCTGACCAGTGGTCTGATGCCTGCACTAACTGTGGGCTGAGAAACCTAGAAGGCAAAGCTCCTGATTAATTCACCCCAAAGCCTGTGTTGGCTTTCCTGGGTATAGCTTGTGCTGGACTGTGATCCATTCTCACCCCAGAGAGACATACCTCTCCTGTAGGCCTTCCATGTTGTCTAAGGTTGAATTCTGATTTTGTTGGTTCTGCCCCTTCAGAATTCATTTTGAGGTATTATTTTAAAGTTGTTTGGAAGGAAACTTGAAGAGCTCAGGTGAGTCCGCACCTTTACTCTATCATCTTTGTTCCTCATTCAAATGTTCTGATGAACATAAATTAAAGGGGGTACCCATCAATAGGGGAATGAATAAACAAATTATGTTATATGAATATAATGTAATACTCATGTTGTAAACAATGAAGAAAGTAATGGTTTCAGAAAAATTGGGGACGATTTGCACATATTTGATCATAATATAGAGTAAAACTAGAAGAACATTAAAAAAAAACTCCTACCCCCTCCCGCCCCACCAAAAAAAACATTGTAAAGACTGGCGAATTTGAAAAACTTAAGATAACTTATCTAAGCAATGGCTTACTATTAGTTGACTACACTATCTACCTCCTGATAGAAAGAAATGAAATGCAGGGAATATACCTATACCTACTATATAATATAGGTATATAGCAAAAGTATTACATTATAGGTACAGATAGATAGATTAAATGGATAGACATATAGATAAATAGATAGATACATAGCTACCTACCTACCTACATACATACATATGATGTAGCCAATGTATTAATTTGTTTTTCTTGATTATGCATTTTTCCCTTTTCTTCTTCATTAAGAAGATAAGGAGAAAAATATATTTTTGTTACTTGAAAAAATAAATGAAGGATCATTGTTCAATGAAATGTATTAACTGGGAAGATAACACCAAATTTTTTTCTTATTTGGAGAGAAGAAAAAAGAAAAGTCATACAAGGCTTACACTTAAAAATGTATTCTATCTTCATTATGATTAAGCTTGAGATTCATTCAATGGGCAAATTGTGTATTAAATTCATTATTGGCTTGGTTCCATATGCCAGCATCTCTGGAGATCACATAATTATGGTATAGTCTATTCCAAACTTTCAGGTTGAAATTTTTCTCCCTACATGCAGAAAATAGAAAGAATTCCACAAAATTGAAGCAAGAAACTTTTATTCACCCAGTTTTGCTGCTGTGTGTCCTCTCACCTAGTATCTCTTTCTCCCAGTTCCAGTAGCTAGGTTCTTACATTGTTTTCTATGAGCAAGCTTCCATCTTTTCCCCTATTTCTAGAAATAGAACTTTTATCTAACTGTGTATTCCTCTGATGCTGCCTTGGTGCCCAATTCAGCAAAACTCAGTTCTTCAAGGAGTAGGATTTGTAGTCTGTGATCCCCAATTTATACTTCTAGGCACTCAGCCCTCCTCTTACTGACTCTATGTCAATCATTACTATAGCTTAATTCCATTCAATGTTTCTGGTGCTAGCTAATGAGAACTATTTCTGAATTAAACCTTTTTATGAAGTTTTTTTTTTTGCAGCTATAAATACACATGTATGTATGTACATATATATACACACTTGGGTATATATGTATATGTGTATGTATGTATTTGTATATGTTTACCAGATCCTCACAATCATTTAAGTTAAATATTGTAGCAGTTAGAAAAGATTTACAAGTAATAGATGGCATCTTCCTGCTTAATACTATCCAAATCTGTTTTGGATAAGTTTGGAATTTCCTTAGAATACAGAAGATAGAGCAGGTATTGAAAAAAAACATTTTAACCTTAGCTTTAGTGAGTAGGAAAGTACTTAAATGTTCAGATGTGTAAAAGTGCCCTAAAATAACCTTTTATGTTACCAATTCCAGCAGAAATATTTCCTAAAGCTTACTAGAGCTAGGTAGAGATGGTCTCTGGATTAATTTTGACCTTCTATGGCAATGCTTTTCGAAGACCCAGAATTTATGTGTGCAGAATATTAAATGTCAAATGCAAATATAAAGAATGGAGTTATACTGTTGCAGAAAGTCCCTAATTGATATTGAGCAGACTATTCCCTTTAAATGTTAATGAAACTGTTGTAATTACTGAATGGCCAAAACAGCTCAGGAGCCAGAGTTCACAGCTGTAAACCATTACTCGTGAATTACTGGCACAGGGGCTACATTAACAGATGGATAGACTCATGTAAGAAAACTTTCTCAAGATGCTTTACTTTCAGCTGAGTATGAGAAAGCAAATTAGATGGACATATAAGAGAAATACAGAATGACTGTTTGGACATGTCACTGGAAGATAAGCACCTCCTTTGATCTTCCTATTTTTTTTTTTTTATATTATGATCTTTGCAGAAAGTGCTGAATATCACAGAACACAATGAAAGGGGAGGAAGAAAACTGACAGAGCTTATAAATATTGCATGAAGGTCTAGATATGCACATCTCTGCTGGCTTTTTTTCTTTTAAGGAGATGTGTGCTTTCGATATCCCAAAGCAGATGGACACTGCAGAACTAAAGCTGAATATTAGAAGGGAAGGTCGTGGGAGCAGGATGGAGAGGGAATGGGATGGGAAGACTGACTAACAAGTCATTAATAGAAAAGAAATTAGAAGAAAAATAAGGTTTGGAAGTTGTCTTATGTCTAAAGGACATGTAAGTAAAACTATGAAAGAGAAATAAATGATGTCTTTATTGTCAAAGGTCAAAGGCTTCTGTAGATTCTACACCAATCCTACAGGTATTATAATTATTATTTTTATTACTATTAATTTTGAGTAAGTAAAATAAAAGTTGTGAAGCCAAATAATCCTTTACAATATTAACAGGAATAAAAGATTAATTGAGACATCTGACGAGTGCAGGAGGTGGGAAGAGTTCATCTAAGTATACATGAAAATATACTCAACAGTTCTGTAATGACACTTTTAATAGGAAATTATGAAGTCCTTTGCCTATCCAGCAACAGCACTTAAGGAACATCCAACCAAAGCAGGGAGCACAGGTTATCCCCAATTTACAAGTGTTCAAAGAATTTATTTTCTTTTGTAAATGATTTGGAAGTCAGTAGGAATCTTCCAATACAACAATTCTTTAAATGGTGGTTCAATTCCTTGGCCAGGAAATAAAAACGGAAACTTCCCTGGATAAAGAATCTAGTTTGAGTTAGAAGTCTGAGTTAGAAGTCTGATTGATCTGTACAGATACTAGCATGGTGTCCTGGAGTTAGTAAGGTCTCCCTCCTCATTTGTAAAATGGAAGATAATTACATCATTTATCTTACAGAGGATTTGTGAGGGTCAAATGAGAAATTATGCAATGTATTCTGTTATCTTAAAGCACCCCACCTAACTTCCCCTCCAAAAACAAACAAACAAAAAACACCAAGTAGGTTAATTATCTGAGTATATAGAAAACTAGACTTCGAGTCAGGAAGAGCTGAGTTCAAATTTTGCCTCACATATCTATTAACTATATGAATCCAGTTAAATAACTTAAACTCTTTTATCCTCAGTTTCCTCATCTTTTGTGGTGAGGAAATATGATAATATATATAAAATACTTTGCAAACCATAAAGCTCTCCAAAATTATTATTATTATTAATATCTTTTACATTAATTATTGTTGTTTATTTTTCTATGTTTAAAATTTAGCCCAGAGTAAAAATTACATCAGTCTGGAAACAAAGAGTCCCCAAGAGTGAAGCAGTAATGAGTAGTGCAATTATATTACCTCTTATCCTTGGCCAATCTAGATTGAATAGGAAGTTTGTGTTCAGCATCTGCTTTTTCCACATTCCTCACTTCTGGTGTTCTCTTCATGCAGCAAGACTCTGGTTATTACACCAGGCCTGCAGTTTCTTCTGCAGGCCTGCTCTACCTACAAGATTGTTATATACTCCAAAATTACCTACTTCTATTTTTCCCTAGCAAAATTACTTCCATTGCAAGTGTTTTCACTTAGGTATCAGGGCAAAAGTGATCTGATTAAACTAATGCACACCAAGGTTTGGGCACTTA
This sequence comes from Gymnobelideus leadbeateri, assembly GCA_011680675.1. NCBI lineage: Eukaryota > Metazoa > Chordata > Mammalia > Diprotodontia > Petauridae > Gymnobelideus > Gymnobelideus leadbeateri. Next base: position 132,723 of record WOXC01000373.1, read on the forward strand.
ATAGCATTTTAGGCTTAATTAAGGCACTTTGTAGAGGAAGTGGATAGGACAATAAACCTGGAATCAGAAAAATTTAAATGCAAATCTTGGTCTCAAACACTTGGGCTTACCTTAAAATTAACTTACCTTAAACTCTATTTCCCTCAGTATCTTCATCTGTAAAATGGGGATAAAAACATCAATTATTTCTCAAGGTTGTTGTGAGGATCAAATAAGATAATAGTTGTTAAGTGACTATCACAGTACCTGAAAGATAATAGGTGTTAGAGAAATGTGTATTGTTGCTTTTTTCAAGAATAATAATAATAATAATTAGTGAAATTACAGAAAACTCAGAAATAATTTGTAATTTTTTTCAAAGTTGCTTGTGTTCTGAATGTCTTCTTGGCAGGATTTCTGGCAACATAACAAAGTAAAAAAATCAGCTCAAATTGGGTAAATGAACTTGGGCCCCCAGATAAGTAAGTCAAGTTAGGTCAAACTCTTTGACATACAGATTTTATCTGACAATGAACAGTAGCTGCCCTAACATGTTTCTTCATTTTATCATAGCTTTTTCATTTCCTCCACTTGTGAGTCTGCTTATTCTTTAAAACTAACCTTTATTTTTAAACATAATGGTGTCCATGGCATGGACATTTGGGGTTTGAAGGTAGAAGAGAAAGTTGCCAGTATAGACATTATTTAAAAATCCATCTATCAGTAAGCATTTATTAAGTCTTCAGGCACTGTGCTAAACAGTGGACATAAAAGGCTAAAACTTAGTTCCTAATATTAAGAAGCTCAAATATTAATGGGGAAAAAAAGAAAAAGAAAAAATAAGTCAGTCTCTCTATGGGGCAGCTAGCATAGCACAGTGAGTAGAGGGCTGGCCTTGGAGTCAGAAGGACCTGAGTTCGGATCCAGCCTCAGACACTTAAAGCACACACAAACAAAAACCTAGCCGTGTGACCATGGGCAAGTTACTTAACCCCAATTGCCCTCCAAAAACCAAGAAAACAATATTAATGGGGAAGAATTCATATAAATGATGGCTAAGTATGTGAAAGATGTAGAGAAACATACAGAAAGCAATAACAGCATCTTGAGGAAATTGTGAAAGGCCCCTTTAAAATGATGATATTTAGCCTTAAAGGAAGCAGGGAAAAAAAGGAGATGGAGGTGAGGGGGCAGAACATTCCAGCTATTAGGGGCAGTCAGTGCAAGGTCATGAAAGTGAGATATGTACTCTCATCTTTAAAGAAGTAAAAATAGGAAGTCTCCCGAAAGCCTTTGCTCTTCCTCTTCCTTTGAGCCGTCCTAGGTAATCATTCAAAATGGTGAGGTATTCTCTTGATCCAGAAAACCCCACAAAATCATGCAAGTCAAGGGGTTCAAATCTCCGGGTCCACTTCAAGAACACCCGTGAAACAGCCCAAGCTATCAAGGGCATGCATATCCGAAAAGCTACCAAGTATTTGAAAGATGTCACATTGAAGAAACAGTGTGTTCCTTTCCGTCGATATAATGGTGGAGTTGGCAGGTGTGCCCAGCTAAGCAGTGGGGTTAGACGCAGGGTCGGTGGCCCAAAAAGAGTGCTGAATTCTTGCTGCATATGCTTAAAAATGCAGAGAGCATGGGGCGGCTAGGTGGCGCAGTGAATAGAGCACCAGCCCTGGAATCAGAAGGACCTGAGTTCGGAGCCGGCCTCCAACACTTAATCTGCACAAACAAAAACCTAGCCGTGTAACCTTGGGCAAGTTACTTAACCCCGATTGCCCTAAAGGGGCGGCTAGGTGGCACAGTGAGTAGGAGCACCGGCCTCGGAGTTGGGATGACCCGAGATCAGATCCGGCCTCAGAAAATGAGCACCCACGCATAAATCAAATGACTAGCCGTGTAACCTTGAGCAAGTTACTTAACCCCAATTGCTTTAAAAAAAAAAATGCAGAGAGCAACGCAGAACTTAAGGGTTTGGATGTCGATTCTCTCGTCATTGAGCATAGTCAGGTTAACAAGGCTCCCAAAATGAGACGGCGTATTTACAGGGCTCATGGTCGAATCAACCCATACATGAGTTCTCCTTGCCATATTGAAATGATACTTACTGAAAAGGAACAAATTGTTCCTAAACCAGAAGAGGAAGTTGCTCAAAAGAAAAAGATATCCCAGAAGAAACTGAAGAAACAAAAGCTTATGGCACGGGAGTAAATATGACATTAGAGTGCAAATAAAAGCGAAGTGAAAACATTAAAAAAGAAAAAAGAAGAAGAAGAAGTAAAAATAGGATTATATGACTAGATCAGAAGATGGTAAGGGAAAGAAAAGGACAACCTCAACAACAAAAAAAATGGAGAGGTTAGAAGGGGATAGCTTATGGAGAGCTCTAAATAGCAAATAGAGGTGTTTGTTTTTGGTGATTAAAGTAAGCTACTTGACCTCATTAATCAAGCCATGACTTGGTCAGACCCTTGCTTTCACCTTTGTAGATGGACTTTTGTGGGCAGATACTTGAGGTAAGAGACCAAGTAAAAGGCTGATGCAATAGTCCAGGGGAGAAGTGTTGGCTTTAATTAGTCATGACAGTGTGAATGAAGAGTACATAAAGGGGAAGATTCTGGGAAGATGGCAGAGTAGGTGAGAAAATTCCATACTCTCAAGATTTCCCCCCATAAAAGAGTTAAAATAGCACCTTCGGGTGAACAAAGTGTGGGTGGAGATAAATAATAATAGGGGCACAACCCGTGTGTTCCTCAGACAAATTGAGAAGATTGGTAGAAAAATCCCAGAATCAGGTTTGGTCTCTATACTGATATTCTTGATATTTTGTTCTTCCAGATAAATTTTATAATTTTTTCTATTTCCATCAGATATTTGGTAATTTACTTGGTATGGCATTGAAAAAGTAAATAAATTGTTTTTCTTATAATGCCTTGGTTTTCCCACGAGCAATTAGTATTTTTCCAATTCTTTAAATCTGTCTTTACTTGTCTGAAAAGTGTTATAATTATGTTTGTATAGTCCCTAGGTTTTTCTTGGCTGCTAGAATCCCAAAAAATTTGTATAGTTTGAAGCAATGTGAGTGAGATATAAGCATTACCTGCCCCGCTCAGTCACTGTTTTAACATCCACTCCAAAAGCTCTTGCTTTTGTGATTCTTTTATGTGAGATAATTTCCCCCATTCCTTTCCTTAGCTCCTTCTCTTAGGGCCTCCCTCTTTTTCACCTGTGCATTTTTTTTTGCATCATCCTACATAATCAACTCACTTCCACATGCTCTTTCTATGAAGAATCATTTTCGCTATCCTAATAATGAAAACATTCTTAAAAGAAACATGTATCATCTTCCCATATAGAAAGGTAAACATTTTGGCCTTATGGAATCCCTTATGATTTCTCTTGAATATTTATCATTTCATGACTCTTTTGAGTCTTCTATCTGAAAGTAAATTTTTCCTTTTATCTCTACTTATTTTTTTCATCAGGAATGCTTGAAAGTCCCCTATTTCATTAAATGTGCATTTTCCCTTTAAGGTTCATATTTTGTTTTGCTGGATTGGTTATTCTTGGTTGCAATCCCAACTCTTTTGCCTTTCAAAATAGTATATTCCAACTCCTTTTCTCCTTTAACATGTTAGGTGCTAAAATTTATGTAATCCTGACTGTGACTCTATGGCATATGTGTAATTTGAAGAACTTTCTGGCTGTTTTGAAATATTTCTCTTTGGGAGAAAATATTTTTCTGGGAGCTCTGGAATTTGGCCATAATATTCCTGGGAGTTTTCATTCTGGGTGATAAGTGTTGATTGGTGGATTCATCAAATTTCTATTTTCCCCTCTCCTTCTAGGATGTCAGGTCAGTTTTCCATAATAATTTCTTGAAATATCATGTCTAGGATTGTTCTTTAGTAATCATTTTTAGGTAATAAAATATTTTTAATGATCTCCCTTCAATTTATTTCCATGTCATTTGTTTTTCTAATTAGATATTTCTCATTTAATTCAATTTTTCATTCTTTTATCTTTGTGTTATTGTTTCTTGATGTTTTAGAAAGTCATTAGCTTCCAATTGCCCAATTGTAATTTACAAAAATATTTTCTTTAATGAGGTTTTGTACTTTTTTTCTCATTTGGCCAATTCTGCTTTTCTTTTTTAGATATTTTTTTCCTTAGTGAATTTTTGTGCTTATTTTCCCCTTTGACCAGTTCTGAATTTTTTTTAAAAGTTACTTTCTATAGTACTGTTTGTGCCTCTTTTTACCAAGTTGATAATTGTCTTTGTAAGTGAAAACCGTGCAAATAAAAAACTAGATCTTCCCAACATTTTGAAAGAGAAAAAATAATAAAAATAAATAGAAATATATTTTTAAGATCTTGACTCCAAACCCCAAAATAACATAAAAAATAAAAGCGACCAAAAGTTACATTCCTATGGACACAGAACGGTATGTAAGAAGGAGCACCACATTTCATGAGGGAAGGAGGAAGAAGAGAATGAGGAGAAGGAAGAAAAGAATGAGGAGGAAGAAAAACAAAAGCAAGAGGAAGAGCAAGAGAAGGAAAAGAAAAAGAGCGGTAGCAGCAACAACAGCAGCAGCAGCAGTAATATAACATACTCCAAGGCTAAAATTCTTAACAGTTATGCGTGCATAGATGAAAAATACAGTTTAAAAAACTTCAAACACAAATATATGATCTTTTGTTTCTTCATTATCAGTTCAATCCATATAAATAATTTAGAAATTCTTATATCAGAAATTATACTCCATATTCATTTTGGACTATAGCTAATTCTGACACATTTTCTTTCCAGGATGTGTCCCCAAAGTACAATTTCTTTTTTTCCCTTGTAGCAGATAGTCTTTTTCTAATAGAACTCCATCAACAATTTAATATTATAATTTGCGAGTTAAATGAAGTCCAATTTTAATATCAATATCAAAATTGTTCTTGAAATTAAGCACCTATTTATCTTTATGTTTTGCTTTCACTTGCCTCGGTACTTAAATTTTTAGAATCATAAAGTTTTTTTTTTTTAACTATAAGGGACCTCTTTAATCATTTTAATTTAATTCCTTTATTTAATAAATGAGAACTGGATAGGCCAGAGAATTGATATAAAGTCAGTTGATTAGTTGATTAGTGACAAAGCAATGACATTGGTTTCTGGATTTTCAGTCTGAAGATCTTTCAATTACTCCATGTTTAGGAGGAAGACAGTTCAACCTGCTATTATGTCCAAAGAAATGATACCCATTAGGAGACCAAAACTAGAGAGGTTTTGGTGGTGGTGGTTGCTGTCATTGTTGCTGGGGAAAGGAGAAATAACTTCTATAAATGAAAGTACCACAAACAAACCAAATAATTGTACATATTGAATGTGAATTTAGAGATTCAACTGCAGTCACTTGGCTTTTCAGTTATCCATCATAAAAATCACTGTATTAAAATTTATGACAAATTATGTTATCATAAATCAAATAATTTAATAGACCCAAATAGATTCAGATTCTTCCACCTGTAGTTCACTCAACTTTGATGAGTTCATAGCAAGTTAAATTACTGAAAAAATTTTTGAATTAGAAATTTGATCATATGGTTCATAATTAATAACCTAAAAATAAAAGCTGAAATTCTATATCAGGAATTTTGATCACACATCTATTTAGGGGCCAAAAAATTCTCTCCACTGATTCTACACACATTTCATATGCCTAATCATTTCTGTGGATGCAGCTGCATGACCATACAACAAAAGATGTGAGTCAATAATTCACAAAATGCAGAGTGTATGGCTAGTCAGATGAGCAGCACAAACTGTCCATTTGAGGACCACTGGTATTTCACTCTGATATGAGTTGCTTAACCCTAACTTACTATATTCTCTCTGCTCCATTTATCCAGTGTTTGGATTGCCCTAGTACATTAAGTACATCAAGAAGAGAAAGGACCTTCCTCTCACTGCTCACTTCCCACAGCACCTGTCCCTTAAAGGACTGAGCTGACTTCCATTTCTCCAGTGCAGCTTCTCCCTGAACACAAGATGTAGTTCTTGCTGTGCATTCCTAATCTTCAGCCTCATATGAGAAGATTAGTAAGACTTTCCTGTTAAACCTTTCATTTTGTGCTTGGATCCAGAAAGAAGACTTTTAGGACCCATTGGCATAACTTCTAGCCATGCCAGCTCAAGGCAACTTCCACCTCCTGCTATGAGTTTGAACACCCAACCAAGTTGGAGAGATCTTCTGCTATTAATATAGCAACTTTCCATTTAATGCTTTTATAGATTATGGCAAGACCAAGGTATCTTTGTATACCAAGACAATCTTTGTATATGGCTAAGGTGAAGTGGAAACATATGTCATGGAAATCAGTAGATTCCAGTGTTTGAGTAAGAGCCAATATCTGTGTTTAATTTCCCTGGTATGAGGGCAAGAATTGGAGAGTGAGAGAAAAATATAGTAAACTCATTGAGGAAAGAAAGAGAAATTGAAGACACACAATTAGGTTATCAGATGAGAGAAGTCATTTCACTACTCCTGTTCCATCCAAAATTGGAGATTGGGAAGGAGACACCACAGATGGAGTTGGATGTTGACCCTACACATCAGAAGATCAAATACCCACTGACTTTCCTTTCATCTCCTGTTATATAAAATATGTATTATGTGTATACTATAGATAAAGAATAACAATATAAAGGCATGAATATTTTCATTAAAAGATAAAACAATCATATCCACATATGATGGGCAGCATGGATTTGTTTTTATTTTTATACAAAGGTGAATGAACTACAGTAGAATCTCTGCCCTAGTGCATCTATACTCAGTGTGGATAGGACAATGAATACAGATAAAAATGAAATGATATTGATGGAAAATGCTATCCACATATAGAGAAAGAACTATGGAGTTTGAATGAGTATCAAAGCATTCTATTTTCACTTTTGTTTTTCTTTCTTTCTTATAGTTTTTCCATTTTGTTCTGATTTTTTCACAACATGACTAATGTGGAAATAGATTTGATATGACTATACATCTATAATCTATATCAGATTGCTTGCCATATTGGGGAGGGGGAAGGGAAAAGCAAATTTGGAACTCATAAAAGTGAATGTTGAAAACTATCTTTACATTTAATTGGAAAAAATAAAATACTATAAAGTTGGGAAAATAAAATAAAATATCCTCTAAAAAGTGGAAATGAGATTAATAATGAAACCAAATGAATGCTAAAAAATATCAACTTTGAGCAAATAAGTTATTTTGACTATTATAAATACCCAAATTAACTACAAAATACATATGAAAAAGATGCTATCTGCATCTCAAGAAAGAACTGATGAATAGAAGTATGCATAGCATGACTTTACACACACACACATACACATACACACACCTCTAGATATATGAATAGACAAATCCATAATTGTCTTGTTTATTTATGTTAAAATGTATCTATTTCATATCATCTATCATCATTACACTTAGTTTTAAACATTTGAAGTACACTAGATAATAAATAATAATAAATAAATAATAAAAATCACAATATTTGATTTTACTTTTATTACAAATTCAGGCATATTTTCCTATTAATTTATTTCTAATTGAAGTGGTTCTTTGTATTTTACCTATTTACATGTGTATGCCTTTTCACCTTTAATTGCACTTAGTATTTAAAATAATAATGACTTACTATTTACAATAATCCATATTAAATCATACTAATCCTCCTCTAATTTCTTTTTTATAAGTAAATTTTCATTTTCTGAGAAAGATAGAACTAATAGCACTCTCCATTCAAATAAATTCCTTCTTTTTAAGATGTCTAAAGAAATGAAACTTCTATTTTTTTATTCCTTAAAATTCTTAATTATGAGTATATGGAATCTCCATAACTAATAGTTTCCACAGAGAGAGAAACCATCATGCTTCTAGATGTGAGGGTTTGAAGTCACTGATCTAGTCTGGAAGATTCATGAAGTTCCTCCCACTGAGTCTCTGACTTTTAGGATTCATATAGTATACTATAGTAATGTGTTCCTTCACTGAAACAATAATTGATATTTATGTATTAAACTGACTTAATAACAAAAAGAACAAATATGGGTGATATGTTAGAATAGGAAAAAGAACTAGAGTAGAATACATTAGTTTGAATCATTGTCGTGCTATTTATTCAGCTTTCTGACCTTTATCAATATCTCAAGTTTCTCATAGGCAAATGGGGACAATAAAAACATGCTATATACTCTAGAGAGTTGTTAGTAGGAAATGATTTTAGAGTCCTTTAAGTATATTAGAAACAAAAAATTTTGTTATCTGCTAATTATCCTCTCATCTACCCCTAAGCTATGTGATGAGGTCCTGTTAGCCATTGAAGTTATGAGGATGCTGCTTGATCAATAATGTAACAGAGGGAGAAAGTATTTTTTGAAACTCCAAGATAATTTGGTTTTGTAAGTGAGAGGGAAAGTATAATCATTTTTCTTGAATTTTTCAGAAATATTAATATACATTTAAGAATGAGAAAATTTAGTTAGGACTCCTGGTTACTCACACTTTGCTTTTAAGGTTCATAGGTAGGTATGGCCAATAATGTACAACTCAGTTCAAAAAAATAGGTTGCTGGGATTTTTATGAGGTTCAAATGAGATAAAAGATGTGAAACACCTTGTAAATATTAAAGTGGTATGTAAAAGACAATTGTTGTTTTTGTTGTTGTTATATAGTCACCAGTCATTTAGTCTGGTGATGATTTAATTCCCAAAAATTTCTATTTAATTCCTACTGAGCTCCAGCAATGTTTATAAAACAATACGGAGATGTGTTTGTAAATGTTTAAATAACAGTATATTTGCAAACATTCTTTTAAGTTTAACCTATATTATTAACACTTTTTAAGCCAAAATGGTCAACAAAAGAATAAATCAACTCCTGATTTTTAGGACTTTCCAGAGAAAATGCTTGCAGACTAGAGGTGTCTCTAGCACATTCCTGGATAGATCTATTTCCTTAGGCAATAATTTGTCTCTTGTGCTCTCATTTATTGGTGGTATTGACTCTTAATAACCTGTTTGTCTTTCTCAAGTGACTTCATCTCTCTCATTGTCTAATTTAGGTCAATGGCCTATAACTATTATTTTTTTTATTTCTTGTGGTATGTTATTGGATATGACATTCCTGGTTCCCTCCTCTAAGTTTCCTAATTCTCTTTCCTGGATGTTGGAAGCCTTTTGCCTTTCATATGTAGTCTTCCCCTACTCTCAGACATGGAAGAGGGTAAACCCACTCCTCTGTCTCATCTGTATTTGGGATAGGATGACAGTTTTGTTAAGGATAACACTTAATATCTTCAGTTTCAGAATGTAAACCAAGTTAACTCCCATATACTTAGTGATAGAAGAAATCTTGATCTGATATGAATTTTTATGAGGCATCTGAGATCCTATAAAAATAAGTAAAATAAATACACAGATTTTTGAAGACTGGCATAAATCAGATGTTACCTTTAAATATGAAAAAGATGTGCAAGATATATATCCATTAGGATCTCAGATTTGTTTAACGGGTTATCACTAATGTCCCATACAAATGTGACGGGAAATGAGTGTATCTGGCAGTAAAAAATATATAGCCATTAAAGAAAGTTCACGCATGACATTTTTATAGACTTGTCAAGTCTCATGAATTCAGAATGTGGGACAGATGGTCACATGGTAAATTGTTCTCTCTCACTAATGATTTCTGCTGCTTCACGGATTTTTGAGCTTCAGATGATATCAGACTCATTTGGAATGGATGGGAAGTGAAAGGATATCCTCAGAAAAGGTAAAATCCTAACAAATTTCAAACAGGAAATCTTATAAACTGAGCGGCTCCCATCTAAACCGAAGTCAGACAAATTGTCTATATCCACATTTTACTAATGGTAAGTTTATAAGCAGGGATGAAAAAATGCCAAATAATGGTAAAGTTAAAAGTAATCGTTCTTGGTGTTTGTTCCTTGCCCCAGATACCTATCATGTATCATAATAAAATAAAGTCTTATACTATTATAAAAAAGACAAGATTTCTTTGGGTGGTTTATATGATACAGGGTACAAAATCAGATTATTTCCAATTAAGGGGCATATATGACAAGGTGATAGAAAAGAGGAGTGCAATGTTACATTAATTTTCATCCATATCTCCAGGCATACATTGCAAACAATGTTCATAATATCATCAAAAATGAAAAACAAATATTATTGTGACTGTCAAATAACAAGAAGTTCCTTCATGTATTTTATGAAAATAAATCACAATTTCACAGTCACAAAAGCAAGTCGTTTTATTTTCCACCATGACTGAGATTTGAAGACTATGTTTCTAAGACAAATGGGAAGAAAATTGGAAAACTAGGGAAAGGGAATGAAGAATGTCATAACCACAGATATCGTAAAGGAAAATGAAAATCAATGATGTATCCATTGATCTACATGAGACAATGAGAGAAATTGATCAGGTTAGGTATGACAAACAGGATGAAAAGAGTCAAAAGGGTTAGGAATTAAGATACACAAGAGATAAGCTGCCTGAGGAAGTAGGTGTATCCAGAGGTGTGCTGGAACCAACTTGTTCCTATGAGTATTTACTCTGGAAATTGTTACAAATTAAGATTTGCTTTATTTATTGTTCACTTAGATTTGAAAAAAAAATGTTAATCATGCAAATTAAATTTAACAGTGTTTGCATGTATTTTTTTTCTGAATAGCCCAGTTGTTAAACATTTATAAATGAATCCCAGTATTGTTTTATGAACATTATTTGAGCTCAACAGTTGTGTAATAGAGGTTAGGGAGAATTCGGTCATCACCAGACTGGAGAAAAAGTGACAATGTAATAACAATAACATACATTAATAATAGTAATAATAAATCACTTTTACATAACACATTGAGGCTTGCAAAGTGTTTTACATATATTATCTCACTTGAGTTTCACAACACCCAATGGTTGTATCTAACTACGAGCTAAACATTGTGGTCACACCCAACTATGAATATTTTAAAATGTGTTGGCAAAAAAATCTATAACAGTTATTTTTGTGGTGGCAAAGAATTGGAAATTATGGGGATGGCCATCAATTGGGGATTGGCTGAAAAATTTGAGGTATATGAATGTGATGGAATTTTATTGTACTATAAGAAATAATCAACAGTATCATTTCAGAAAAACCTGGCAAAAGTTACATAAACAGGGGTGGCTAGGTGGTGCAGTGAGTAGAGCGTCGGCCCCGAGTCAGAAGGACCTGAGTTCAGATTCAGCCTCAGACACTTAACACACACACAAATAAAAACCTAGCCGTGCGACCTTGGGCAAGTTACTTAAACCCAATTGCCCTCCAAAAAGGCAAATAAAAAAAAAAAGTTACATAAACAGATGCTGAATGAAGTGAGCAAAACTAGGAGAGAAGTGAACACAGTAAAAGCAACATTGTATAATTATCAACTATGACAGACATTTCTTCTCATACAATGAACCAATACAATTCCAAAAGACTAGTGATAAAAAATACTATCCCCATCCAGTGGGGGGGTGAGGGAGGGGAAGCAACAACTATGGAGTCTTAATGCAGACCAAAGCATACTATTTTCACTTTTTTGTTGTTTTTCTCTTCTTTCTCATGTTTTTTTCTTTTGTTTTGATTCTTCTTTCATAACATGACTAATGTGGAAATATGTTCAACATTATTATACATGTATAACCTATATCAAGTTGCTTGCTCTTTGGGAGGAGGGAAAGGAAGGAGAAAAATGTGAAGCTCAAAATCTTACCAACATGAATGTTGAAAACTATCTTTACATGTAATTGGAAAAAATAAAGTACCATTAAATGGGGGAAAAAAGAAATGGATAAGAAACCAGGAGTCCTAAACAAATTCTCTTATTCTCAAATATACATTAAAATTTCTTACAAATTTCAAATAGATAAAATAATTATACTCTTCCCTCTACACTGAAAACCTGAATTCTCCATTTTCAAAGGAAATTATTTTCCCTTTATAAAATGACTAGTTAAACATTCCATATCCTTTTACTTACAGCAGGTAAAGATGTCTTCTTCCATAATTGTGGAGTAGATGCAATTGGTAATTAATATATAATAAAGATACTTATTTGATAAAACTTGAAGATCTACAAAATTATTTTCCAGCAACTTTCTCAAGTATATCCATATGTGTTATTATCCATTTTTGCTTATTAGGAAGCTGAGGTTCAGAAAAGTTAAATTACTTGCCCAAGGTCATAAAGCTAATTAAATATCACAGCTAGGTTCCATCTAGTATTCTGTTTCTAATGAGTACTTTCTGCATGCAAGTCACTGAATAAAGGGCTGGTAATACAAGAAGGAATATAAACACAAAGAAAAATAATCCTTGGTCTAAAGGAGCTTAAATTCTAATGAAGAAAGATAATAATAAAGAAAATAAAAAGCTACAAAGTGAGGGCTGAAGGTGTTGAGGCAGTGGGTAGATAATTGAGAAAATCTAGAGAAGGAGTAGGTGCAAGAGAACAACAAAGATATGACCGGCCAAGATACTTTCCTTAAAATGTAATTTTGGGGAAAAACCAACATATACAAGGAAGGGACTGCAGGAGTGGATTGTACTTCCAGTGTGATAAGACCAGGGGCAGAGTGAACTTCAGGGTGAGAAAGCTATTGTGTCTTGGTGGAGAAAGTCCAGAGAATAAAAAAGTAGAGAGCTCAGATAGGAATGAATAGCATGGCTTAGAGAGACAGCAAATTAGTTTATATTACTGTTTCTACTACATCTGTGTGACACTGATCAAGTCACATCACCTATGTGGATCTCAGTTTCTTCATCCTTTGTTATGCTGAAAAAAATGTGCCATTTGTATTTTATCTATGTATAAGGCAATTCTGTCCAAGACAAATTGTAAAAGTTATTGAATAAGGAATCAGAGGACCAGGATTGGAATGCCAGTCATTTGACTTACTAACTATTCATGTGATCTCAGACAAGTCAATTCATCTTTCTGAGACTCAATTCTTCCATTCATGCAATAATGAGTTTGAACTATAAGATCACTGTGGTCCTTACTATCTTAATCTTTAATCTGATGAATTGTAAATGTCTGTGCTTACCAAGAAAAAAACACTCACAGTATAGAGAACATCTATTTGGAGTCTGTGAGAAAAACTAAGTTAACAAAAATTGCCTTATTATGTTGACTTTCTTTCAGGACTTCTCTTATGACCTTTTCTCTCTATTGACACTGCCACCATCCTTGTACAGATCCCTATCAGTACTGTCTGCTTTATTGTAAAAGACAGTTGGTTGATTCCCTTGCCTCAAGTCGCTCCCCACTCTGCAACATCCTCCATTCAGTTGTCAAACTGGTCATCCTTAAGCCCAATTCTAACGCTGTCATTTGCACCTCTCTTTTAATAAATACCACTTACTTCCTATTGCCTTTGGGATAAGATATCAAACCTTCTGTTGAATTTTAAAACATTTGGTGATCTGTATTTTTCTTGCCTTTATAGGCTTCTTATACCTTATTCCACATATTCTGAGATATAACGACACTGATCTTGCTGTTCTTTGTACAGAATACTCCATTTCCAGACTCCAAGCATTTTCACTGAATGTTGACAATGGGCCTCTCTCCTCTCTCATCTTTATCTCTTGACTTTCCTGTTTTCCTTCCATTTTCATCTAATGTCCATCATTTTCTTTTTTTTTCTTTTTGGAGGGCAGTTGGGGTTAAGTAACTTGCCCAAGGTTACACGGCTAGGTTTTGTGTGTGTGTGTGTGTGTGTGTGTGTGTGTGTGTGTGTGTGTGTGTGTGTGTTAAGTGGCTGAGGCTGGAACCCAACTCAGGTCCTTCTGGCTCCAGGGCCGGCACTCTACTCACTGCGCCACCTAGCCGTCCCATAATGTCCATCATTTTCAAGAAGGATTTCCCAATTATCCTTACTCTTAGTGTTTTCCCTCTGAGAATATTGCTAATATAACCTATCTATATCTTGTCTTTACCTGGCTGTTTGCATGTTGTCTGCCTCATCAGATTGTCAGCTGTCTGAAAGTAGGAATTTTCTTTTGTAATTCCTCCTTTTGTTATATCTGCAGTGTTGGACACAAATTACCAGAAGGTTATTGACCCTGAAGTACCATCCTCAATGACAGATTTTAACAAGAAGGCATCATCTTCATCAATAAAAAGAGATCCCTATATTTGGCCAGCAAATCAAAAAAATGGAGAGGATATCTATGTACATAGTAAGTATGTATATACATATACATATACACAAACATTTAACATGTATATATATATATATAAAGGAATATGTGTATATGTATTTTTCTTCTCCTTTATTTGATGTCTATACCCACCTATATCACAAAAACAAGGAATTAATTAATTCAGTTAAACTAATTTTCTACTTTTCAATTTCCTTCATTCTAAAGAAACTTTTTCTGTTCTATGAATCTCTGCCGACCAGGATAGTCTTTCAACATATTCATGTCTCAAACAAATGTACCTTTATTAATCACCAAAAAGTATTTTTCTTAATAAGTGAACCATTGAAAGCCCTACAGCTGTGTTGTTTATTTTCTACCAAGCACAAAAACAATTTATTTTTTTAAACTATAATTAGATTAGTGTTCTCTTTACTGAAGCATCAGAAGGAAAATGAGAGTGTGTGTCTTTGGATGAGTGAGCAGTTACATTTACTTATATTAAATCTAAACTAGTCCTCTGAGATAGCCAAATTTAATTTTATGTTCTCATACGACATTCAGTATTCCAAATCTTTCAGAAAAAGGTGTGTTCCAAATCAGAAAGGGGAGGAAGGATGCAGAATTTGCATTACATTTTAATGGTGACTAAATTGAAGCCTCCAATTTCAGTTTTATGAACTGCGTGAAAATATCTCTCTTGAGTAGTACTGAGTTTTCATTGAAGAATTGATATGTTAATATATATGTAAATATGTATATATGTATATGTATATTTATCTAGATAAGTATGCTATTAGAATGACTTATCCATGGTCTTTATATCACTAACAGAAACAATTGTAAAAAAAAAATGTTTAAATGCTACAAGAATACAGCTATGGTTTGTTTCTGTATATGTCTACTACAAATCTTAAAACAAAAGTGTCAAATAGACAGTCTCCAGAATAGGGCCCACAAAATTCCCCAACTACATTAAAATGTACTTGAGAAATATTCTACAAAAAACAAATACACAATTAAAAATAAATGATGTCGGGGCGGCTAGGTGGCGCAGTGAGTAGAGCGCCGGCCCTGGAGTCAGAAGGACCTGAGTTCAGATCCGGCCTCAGACACTTAACCCACACAAACAAAAACCTAGCCGTGTGACCTTGGGCAAGTTACTTAACCCCAATTGCCCTAAAAGGGGCGGCTAGGTGGCACAGTGAGTAAGAGACCCGGCCTCGGAGTTGGGACGACCCGAGATCGAATCTGGCCTCAGAAAATGAGCACCCACACACAAATAATGACTAGCCATGTAACCTTGAGCAAGTTACTTAACCCCAATTGCTTAAAAAAAATAAAAAATAAAAAAAATAAATGATGTCAATATATGATTTTCTTTTTTCTTTTTTTTAAACAAATGCTTTATTAACTTCTGTTTTACATTATTCATTTCCGCCAGATTATAAGTTACAATCATCCCCCCCACCCTGTTTTTCCCCTACCCACCCTCCCAGAATAGCAGTCCCACAAGACATTGCTTCCTCCATCCTGCTTTCTCCCATATCTTCTCCCATACCCCCTTCGATTTTTCCATTAGAGGAAGGTGAATCTTTGTGTCCCAATGCCTGCACATGTTATGTCTCAATTATAAGCAAAAGAGTATTGATAATAGTATTTATATTTATTTGAAATATTTAATGTTAAGACCTCGAATTTCAGATCCATTTCCTTTCTCCCTTGTCACCCATTCCCTCTGGGGAGATAAGTAATTCAGTATATGTTGTACATGTCTAGCTATGCAAAACATTATCATAGTAGTTATATTGTACAAGGCTGCTTATAATGCCCTCCCACCCATCACACCCCCCACCCGCTCCATTCCCTACTTGATCCTGTCCCTCTTCTATAGTGGGTACTTCCAACCCCCCTCCCCCCAAGGATGCCCTCACATCCATCATCCCTCCTCTCATCCCCCTTCCCCCTATTCTGCTGCAGGTTGAGATATTCCATTTAGTATGTATGTCATTCTCTCCCTGAACGAAATTCAATGAGAATGTGGTTTTGCCTTTTTTGCCTCCTATGCTCCCCCTCCCTTGCAACCACTTCCCCTGGCTTCTTCTACATGAGATAGTTTACCCTACCCTGTCTCTCCCCATCTCCTCTTGCCACTTTCCTCTCTCACCTCATAATTTCATCCCTTGAGTATTCTCCCTTCCCAACAGATTCAACCTATGCCCTCTATCCATATATAACTGTAACCATATACACACATATTCACATATGTATTTGTGTGACCACACACCCTTCTTCCATTATTTTCATAGTGAGAAATATATTATCAGTCACAGTTATTGCTTTTCCATATAGGAATGTAAATAGTTCAACTTTGATAAGTTCCTTTTGATTTCTTCTTCTTTTTTTTTTTTAAAGCAATTGGGGTTAAGTAACTTGCTCAAGGTTACACGGCTAGTCATTTGATTTATGCGTGGGTGCTCATTTTCTGAGGCCGGATCTGATCTCGGGTCATCCCAACTCCGAGGCCGACGCTCTTAATCACTGCGCCACCTAGCCGCCCCTTTAGGGCAATTGGGGTTAAGTAACTTGCCCAAGGTTACACGGCTAGGTTTTTGTTTGTGCAAATTAGATGTCGGAGGCCGGCTCCGAACTCACGTCCTTCGGATTCCAGGGCCGGCGCTCTATTCACTGAGCCACCTAGCCGCCCCTCCTTTTGATTTCTTTTCCCTGATTACCTTCTCAGGCATCTCTTCTTTCTTGTGTCTGGATGTCAAATTTTCTATTCAATTCTGGTTTTTTCCTCAAGAATGCTTGAAAGTCCTCTATTCCACTGAATGACCATATTTTCCCCTGAAACAAAATACTCAGTTTTGCTGGGTAGGTGACCCTTGGGTTCATTCCCAGTTCTTTTGCCCTCTGGAATATCATCTTCCATGCCCTTCTATCCCTCAGTGTAGAAGCTGCCAGGTCCTGGGCTATTCTGATTGTGTTTCCACAATATTGAAATTTTTTCTTCCTGGCTGCTTGTAGTATTTTCTCCTTGATCTGGGGATTCTGGAACCTGGCTATAATATTCCTGGCAGTTTTCTTTTGGGGATCTTTTTCAGGAGGTGATTGGTAGATTCTTTCAACCTCTATTTTGCCCTCTGAATCTAAAACACGGGGGCAATTTTCCTTGAGAATTTCTTGAAGGGTGATTTCTAGGTTCTTTCTTTGATCATGGCTTTCAGGTAGTCCAATAATTTTTAAATTGTCTCTTCTGGATCTATTTTCCAGGTCAGTGGTTTTTCCCATGAAATATTTCACATTGCCTTCTACTCTTTCATTTGTTTGGATCTGCTTAACAGCATCTTGGTTTCTCATAAAGTCATTAGCTTCCATTTGCTCCAGTCTAACTCTGAAGGAATGAATCTCCTCAGTGAACTTTTGAGATTCTTTTTCCATCTGGCAAATTCGACTTTTTAAGGCATTCTTCTCCTCATTTTGCTTTTGGGCCTCCTTTGCCATTTGACTTAGTCCATTTTTTAAGGTGTTGTTTTCCTCAGTCAGGCTGTTGACCCTCATTTCATACTTTTCCTGCATTCTTCTCATTTCTCTTTCTAATTTTTCCTCCACCTCTCTTATTTGATTTTTACAATCCTTCTTCAGGTCCTCTATGGCCTGCAACCCGCTCATGTTTTCCCCTGGGGCTTTTGGAGCAGGACTTCTGATCTCACAGTCCTTTTCCTGCTCTATGCCCCCAAAATAGGAGTCTAGGGTTGCATTTTTCTGTTTCCTTTGCCTTGGCATGTTCCCACTTAATTACTTGACTTTTGAGCTTGTTGCCACACTATGGATTTAAGGCCAGATAGAGGAATTTTCGTCCCAAACATGTGGGGGACACTTCCGTTTCTGGCAAGCTGTAAACCCACCCAAGACTTCCACCCTAGATCACAATCCAGATCCAGGGAGGTTAAAGCAAGAGTGATTACCCCCCAAGACTGATCACTGGATTTCCGTACAGTTTGCAGGCTAAGAGCTGGAGCTGCCTCTGAAAACTGCAAAATGGCATGTTTCCTCATCAGCTTCTAGCCCCCTGGGGAGGGAGCCGACACAATCCCCAAATACTGGTCCCAAAGTCCATAGGACACTCACCTCTTACTTTGTCCTAGGCATGTCTATGTTGATAATTCTGGAGTCGCCACAGCTTCTGGCATTGTGGGGTCTCTCCACCTGGCTGCTGGCCCTGCCGCCCCGGGGCTAAAACCTAGGCTCACGGGGACCTGGCCTTGGCTCAGCTCATTGCGCTCTGCACACTGCAGGCTCCCAGATAGCTGCGCTGGTCCTTCCTGCCAGGCTGCTTGGCTGTCCTCAGTGGGAGGTTATCTTCTCTGTGTCATTCTGTTGGTGCTGGGGATCCAGAAGTAGTTCAGAGTCCCCTTTTACATAGTTTGGGGGGAATCTAGGGTCAGAGTGGCTTGGATGAGCTGTTTCTACTCCGCCCAACAGATAGACTCTTAAGGAGCCCAAGTATGTGTGATGCTTGTATTGGACAAGGGGCCAGAATAATCTGATACAGACTGAGTCTGTGCTTGATAATTCTTGGACTAATATATGATTTTCTAAGTCATCATGTGGCTCACAGGGTGTACTATTGTATTGAAGTTTGGCAACACTATCTTAGAAAGATAAAGCAAAACAAAATTTTTTTTAAGCAATTGGGGTTAAGTAACTTGCTCAAGGTTACACAGCTAGTCATTATTTATGTGTGGGTGCTCATTTTCTGAGGCCAGTTTTGATCCCGGGTCATCCCAACCCCGAGGCCAGCGCTCTTACTCACTGTTCCACCTAGCTGCCCCCTAGCAAAACAAATTTAACCTCCAAAGGCATGCTATATGTCATGAACAACAATATACACAAATCAAATGTAAATGTAACAGTATAATAAAGATGAAGCAGGAATAGAATTAATATATATGAAATGATATCCTCAATTTACAATTTATGGAAGTAGGTATTACATTACAGAGGTATTACATGTTGCACATGTTTTCGGATTTTTTCAATGCATTGACAGTTGTCAATGCAAAAAAAAATTCACTCGATTTTTTCTTCTCTAAAAATACTAAGAAAGGTTAGTTACTAATAAAAATGTATTTAAAAATAAAACAACTTTCAAATCCATACAAAGCAAGAAGCTATCTTACAAATACACATTATTTATATGAACACAACTACAAAAAATCATTTATACAAGTAGGGAGAAAAGCAATTATAGAGATCATTTTTGGTACAAAGATATTTTGGGAATTATCTTTGAATTTTCCTTTCATTCCTTTTAAATTACCAAAGAGACTATGTAATAGTACTGAACAAAATATGTGTTCTTTTGTAGAAATAAAAGATTAGGAACTTTTTTTTTCACAATTGAGGATTGAAGAGAAAATATTATTAGCATATTTTGAATTGTAAAATAAAATGTGAATAATAACTAAAATAATTATCTTATTAAGACTAAGAAAATTTATTAATGGAATACACTAGAAAGGTAGGAAACAGCAGCATTTATTTAGGATCCTAGTGCTCATTGTTCGATTCTCTCCTCCCCCATTAAAAAAAAAATCAAAGTGATTTGGGATTCCTTATTTACCAAAAACTGCTGTAAAAACTGGATGTCAAGTTGGAAAAAGCCTAGGTTTTGACCAAAATATTTTATTATGTACCACCTTAAATTTCAAGTATATTTGAGATCTAAAAATAGATGATAACACCATTAAAAAGATAACCAAAAGACATTGAAAGGAAGTGGTTTTCATAATTATGACTCAAGAGAATTCTTTATGAAGGGATCAATCTGATGATAGAGGAGAAAAGAGAAAAAAAATTTTTTCTAGTAATAGTGAAAAGCTTCTGCTACAAAAACAAAAGCATCAAAAATGAAAAGAGATAGTCAACTAGAATGAAATCCTGGCTGAAAACATATCTTCCAGGATTCTGATATCTCACATATATGAAATTAGTAGAAAAATATAATAACAAGACATATCCCCAAGCTAAGTATCAAACTATATGAACAGCTATGTATTAAAACGGAAAAGTGAGCCTCGTTGGTGAAGGTATCACCGCCACAGCTGCTTGGAGTTGGCAGTCTCTGCCTCTCTACCTCCTGACTCACCGCAGTTCGCTCTCACCAAGGAATAAGTCGGTCAGGAAGCCTGCCCGCCGCCATGGCATTCAAAGACACCGGCAAGACCCTTGTGGAGCCCGAAGGGGCCATTCACCGGATCTGGATCACCCTGACCAGCCACAACGTGAAATCACTCGAGAAAGTGTGTGCCGACCTCATCAGAGGAGCCAAAGAGAAGAACCTGAAAGTGAAGGGACCTGTTCGAATACCCACCAAGACACTTCGAATCACAACTAGAAAAACTCCTTGCGGTGAAGGTTCAAAGACCTGGGATCGGTTCCAGATGAGAATCCACAAACGCCTTATTGATTTGCACAGTCCTTCTGAAATTGTTAAACAGATCACTTCTATCAGCATTGAACCAGGTGTAGAAATTGAAGTCACCATTGCAGATGCCTAACCAATCATCACTTTTAATAAATTGATTGCAACTATTGAAAAAAAAAAACCAGAATCACTAATAAGAAAAATGTAAATCAAAACAACTCTGAAGTTTTGGATAACAGTGAAAAAATTGTAAATGTGACAAAAAGTAAAAGCTGTGTTGAGAGGGATATACATAGACAGACAGATTCATGCACCATTCATAGATCTATGAATTGGTCTCACCATTATTGAAACTATGCACAATGTTGACCTCTTGAAATAATTTCTTGGAATGATGCTAGAAATTTAAATGAATTGAGTTCATCCTTCTATCTAGGAATGCCACTATTAGATATATACTCCCAAGAAGGTGAAAGATAAAGGGAAAATTTAAATTGTTGGTAAATTTTTAATAGATAAGAATAAGAAGGGCAGCTAGGTTGCATAGTGAAAATAGCACCAGCCCTGGAGTCAGGAGGACCTGAGTTCAAGTCTGACCTTAGACACTTAACACTGACTAGCTATGTGATATTAGGGAAGTCACTTAACCCCAATTGCCCTGCCTTCTCCCCTCAAAAAAGACAAAAAACCCATAAGAATAAAATTACCCAAAAGTTGCATAAAGAATCATAAATACAACAACTCCAAAAATTTTGCAGCATTTTAATAATTAATTAAGTACACCTCCTAAAATAATTTATATGGTTAATGAACTATAATAAGAGAATAAAAAAGTTATTAAAAACTTTCTGAACTTTGTTAAATATAGCAATCAATAATGACTTCTTAGGAATGAAAAACATGCCTCCTATCTCTTGGAATGGAGATGGTTGACAGAGTTATGGATATTTCTAGTCATTACCAAAGGATTTATTTGTACATTAATTGTACCTATTTGTTACAAAGTAGGATTCTATTGTGTTGAGATAGATTATCATTGAGAACTAAAAGTGAAGTTTACATTAAGAATATAATTACTTGCCCAAATGAAATAAAATAAGTTAACAAAGAAAAAGAAATATGCTTGATAGCTATTATCTTCAAATTTTGAAGGGCAACCCTGCATTATTAAATGTATCCATATGATCAACTGCTATGATCCCTACATCTATTTTTTTCCCAATATTCTCTATTTAATTTATTCCTTGCTCTGAACCACTCTGTCTTTTTTTTTTTTATGAGGGGGCAGGGCAGGGCAATTGGTGTTAACTGACTTGCCCAGGTGTCAAGTGTCTGAGGATGGATTTGTACTCAGGTCCTCCTTACTCCAGGGCCAGTGCTCTATTCACTGTACAACCTAGCCGCTCCATCCATTTTCTGTCTTTAAGAGTCAAATATTATTTTATATATTTACACCTTTCTTTTTTTTACACTATTACCATTCTGGCTTAACCCTTTATCACCGCATACCTAGATTGCTTCAATAGCTTTCAAGTCCTTTCTGAATCAATTACCTCTCCATTCTTATCTAGCTTCCATTCAACTCTCAAATTGTTCTTCCTTATACACACGAGAAGAAATTATTTATTTCTCAATAACCTAAAAGAAGAAATAAAAGAAGGGTAAACAAATAAAACAACCCATGAAAACAACAGCAGCAGCAAAGGAAAAACAGATATATCATTAAGAGATTTAATTCTAAATGTACACAAAGAGACAAAAAACAAAAATCAAATAGATGCTATAGTGGAGAAAGCCTCACTACTCCACACTTAGAGGTGAATAATTTGGTTTTGGTGGCTTGGGATAAGACTACAAAATAGAATGGCAAATAGGCAGAGGAGGAGATTGAAGAGGTTGTGTGAGTGCTATAAATCAGTCAAAGGTTAACAATGAAATGAAATTAACATCTTTAGTCTTTCAGAAAGAAGAAAAGCTATAGTAGAATGACAGAGAAGCAAAGGATAAGATTGGAAATGAGGGAAAGAAAAGGGAAATGTTTTCTGTAAAGTTTTATATGCTTGGTTTTTTTTTTTTTGCTATTTTTAATTGTTTAATTATTTTTTATTTTTGCTAATTTTTAAAATTAATTTTATTGATTTTTCTAATTATTTGCTTGTCTCTTTATTATATATAACAAATTCCTCCAAATTCCTCCACAGTCTTCTTGCTGGGGAAAAAAAAATATCACCCTTATATTGAGAGATGGTGTGGTAGTATGTAGAGTACCATTAAGCCCAGGGTTCAAATCCTGCCTCTGTTACATACTAATTCTATGATGCTGGACAAGTTACAACATCTCAAGGTGCTTAGATAGCTATCATTTGTGAAATAATATTTGAAACTGATGATTTCAGTTCATCATTGGAGGAAATTTCCACATTTCCTTCAGGGACAAAATCATAGGTCCAGACCAAATAAATAAATGGATTTCCAGAAATTGAGTAACAATATTAGTATGAATTACTACATGACAATTCAATTTCCACTTGAATTCACCTGTGTAAACAGTATAAAATTGTGGCTGAAAAGACTGAAGTTTCAAAAAACCTGGATTCAGGGGACATAGGTAAAGTTTCTTTGGAAATAGTTTCTGTCACATGCTTTTTCCTTAAACTCTAGCAAAAAGGGATGTAGTTATACACACACACACACATATATACATATATATGTATATGTATGTGTGTATATATATATATATATATATATATATATATATATATATACATACATGAATGGATTCAGGGGACATAGGTAAAGTTTCTTTGGAAATAGTTTCTGTCACATGCTTTTCCTTAAACTCTAGCAAAAAGGGATGTAGTTATACATACACACACACATATACACATATATGTATATGTATTTATATACATGAATGTGTATATATGTGTGTGTGTGTGTGTATTTCCCCCCTAAGGCTTAATATTTTATTTTAAAATAGTGATAACAAAGAGCCATATCATTAAAATTATATAGGAATAAATACTGCCATAATCATAATAAAATTTCAGGTAACTTTAGAACTTACCATTCTATCTTGAAGAAAAAGCTAAAACTTTTTAATAAAAAATAAAAATAAAACACAGAGAGTATATAGAAAGTTAATTAAAATGATCTTTTTTTTAGGTAAAAGATAATAAAATAAGATAGAGGACACAAGGGACATGGATTATAAATGACACACTCATTCCTTTGTCACATATTGCCATGAAACAAATGCTAAATATTTTGCTAAAAGTTAGAATATTCAGTTATATGAAGCTATTGCCCCACAATCTGAGATCAGAATGGTACAAAAATGGATGCTGCTATAATCACATTTGAGTCAAGCTGCATATTGCAAAATAAAAACATAATTGAAAACAATAAAGCCCTTTGATGGTTCACAGGTTGCATTCTTGTATCCTCAAATCTCCACATATTCAATTTGTGCATGTACACCATCCACATTAGAATATAGAGACAGTTAGTTACAATTCAGCACTTTTATCATCAATATGCACCTTAGCCTAATGTGTAACTAGAACTGTACAAGTAAAACTGTGGCTTCATTCTCTTTCCCTATTTCTTTTAAGTTGGAAAAGCAATGGGAAAATATGTGTTAGCAAAATGTCAAGCAAACCTATAATTTGGCAATGAGCAGCATGTGTTTGTTACTTTTTCCCATGGGTTTTTAAGGTTGTGATAGAAGAAGGAATTTTCCCATCAGAGATGGTACTATGTACAGATGGCATGTTGCTGACAAATGTCAGTTTCCACACTAAGAGAAAGTGCATGTTGTAAAAACAATCAACCAGACAGGCAAGTCCATTCCTTCTGTGAGCATCATTTTATCCATTTGCAAGTTGGAGGGAGGTCAGTGGTACTCTTGATTCCTTCCTTGAAGAAAGTCTTCTCATGCTTCTCTTACTTCTTGTATCTGAATGTCAAATTTTCTATTCAAGTCTGGTTTTTTTCTTTTCCCTGAAACATGATACTCAGTTTTTCTGGGTAGGTGATTCTTGGTTTTAATCACAGGTCCTTTGACCTTTGGAATATCATATTCCAGGCCCTTCAATCCCTCAGTGTAGAAGCTGCCAATCCTGTGTTATCCAATTGTGTTTCCACAACATTACAATTGTTTCTTCCTGGTTGCTTATAATATTCTCTCCTTGATCTGGGAATTCAAGAACCTGGCTAAAATATTGCTAGGAGTTTTCATTTTGGGATCTTTTTCAGGAAGTGATCAGTGGATTCTTTGAACCTCTATTTGGCCTTCTGGTTCTAAAACATCAAGGCAGTTTTCCTTGAGAATTTCTTTTTTTTTTAGAGCAATTGGGGTTAAGTAACTTGCTCAAGGTTACACGGCTAGTCATTATGTGTGGGTTTTCTGAGGCCGGATTCGATCTCGGGTCATCCCAACTTCGAGGCCAGTGTTCTTACTCACTGCACCACCTAGCCGCCCCCCTTGAGAATTTCTTGAAGGATGATTTCTAGATATTTTCTTTGGTCATGGCTTTCAGGTAGTCAATTAATTTTTAAATTATCTCTCCTAGATCTATTTTCCTGAGATATTTTTATATTATTCCCATGCGATATTTCACATTGCCTTCTATTCTTTCATTTGTTTGGATCTGTTTAACTGCATCTTGATTTCTCAAAAAGTCAATAGTTCCCTTTGCTCCTTTCTAAATCTGAAGGAAAAATTCTCCTCAGTGAGCTTTTGAGATTCTTTTTTTTCCATCTGGCAAATTCAGTTTTTTAAGGCATTCCTCTCCTCATTGCCTTTCTTAGCCTCTTTTTCCATTTGAGTTAGTCTATTTTTTAAGGTGTTATTTTCCTCAGTCATGCTGTTGACTGTCCTTTCATAATTTTCTTGCATCATTTTCAATTTCTCTTCCAAAATTTTCCTCCACTTGTCTTATCTGCTACTTAAGGTCCTCTATGGCCTGTAACCAGCTTGTATTTTCATTTGAAGCTTTTGGTGCCAGAGTTCTGGCTTCACTGTCTTCCTCCCATTACATGCTTTGATCATTTTTGCCCCCCAACTAAGAGTCTAATGTTGACTCTATTTGTTTGTTTCCTTTGCCTGGGCATGTTGCCCCTCAATTACTTGACTTTTGGGCTTTTTGCCACAGTCAGATTCTGCCACCAGCCAGGGGAGCTTCTGTCCCAAATACTGGGGTTTTCTCAGCTGCCAGAGGTATTAGTTGTGTGTCCTCTCTGAAGCCTCCACACACTCTGGCAAGCTGGTCACACACCCCAAGACCTCCACCCCAGACTGAAATCCAGATCCAAGTAGGTTAAAGAAAGAGTGATTACCCCCCAGAGTGGTTGCTGGGTCCCCCTACAGCCCATGAGCCAAGAGCAGAAGCTACAATGTGCCACCAGCTGTGCCCAAGCTTCTCAGCAGATTCTTGCCCTGCATGCAAAAGCCAACACTCTTCTCACTATTGGTCCCCAAATCACAATGCACTGAGCTCTCACTTTGTCCTTGGCATCTATGTGTTGATAATTCTGGACATGGCCACAGCTGCTGGTGTTCTGGAGTCTCCAGCAGGCTGATGGTCACAGTGCCCTGGGGCTAAAATCTCTAGCTCACTTGGGGCTAGGGTCAGGTCCCAGAGCTCTGTGCTGGCCACTCCCTGCCAGGCTGCTGGGCAGTCCTCAGTGAGAAGTTAGATTCTCTGTGTCATTTTGTGGGTTCTGTAGCTCTAAAATTTATTCAAAGTCTCCTTTTCATGGATTGGTGAAGGTGGAAGCTGGAGCCACAGTGAAGTCCTGTTTCTACTCTGCCATCTTGACTCCACCACTGAAGAGGGAAAATCTTACTTTAGCAGTGTAAGAGGTACTGCTGATGAATATCATTGGGTGAAAATAGATATATTGTATAATTGGAGATGGAGACCTTACAATGTCTATTATCAGAAAAGATATGGTAAGGAGATTATTGTCTCAGGAGAAAAGGAAATTACCTGGACAATAATGACACCCAAAAGAGTGGCAGAGGGAGGTGGACACAGGAAGGAATTCTGAGATAAATGTGAAAAAAATAAGTAAGTATGCATAAAAGATCAATGAGATTGCACAATCATGGATATGGACATAGGATCTCTACCATGAGGCAATATACTCTGTATCAACTGCAGGAACTGATATTTATAATAATGAGGCAAAATATAAAAAGAGGTCCCTGGGATAAAATCTAGGAGGAAATAATTGACTCCTCAGGAGTATTTTGCTTCTACCTACTCTGATCTACCCTCCCTTCTGTCATTCCCCACTTCCATTCACTTTTTTGATCTCCTTCCTCCTACTTCCCTGTGAGGTAAGATAGATTTCTAGATGTAATTGATTACTTGTATGATTCTCTCTTTGAGCCAATACTGATGAGGATAAGGTTCAAGCAATGCTCATCAGCCACCCTCAGATCTTACCTCTCCATTGTAATCAATCTTTCACAGCTCACCATGTGAAATAATTCACCCAATTCTATAATACTCTACCTTCTATACCCATCATACTCCTGATTCTCATTCCTTATTTTTTTTCCATTCTTTCAAATGCATTTTATATGTATGCCCTCTTTCTGTGCATATTCCTTCTAGATTTATTACTAGTGATACAACTTTTTAAAAAGAATTACAAGTATCGTGAGTGGAGCCAAGATGAAAGAGTAAAAGCAAGAACATGCTTGAACTCCTGCTCCAACAAGCTACAGAACCAACAAAGTGACAGAGAGAAACAAATCTCCCACTGAAGACAGCCTGGCATACAGAAAAGAAGGATCTATCACATTGGGCTGGGAGCCAAGCAGAGACCCATGTGAGCCATGCCAGCCCAGACCAGAGGCACAGCCCAACCACAGGAGACTTCAGGAGAGTGAATCACTGGCAGCTATGGTAGTTTCCATATGTCTCAACCCATAATTGCCAAAGAGAAAGTAAAATTTCAGTGGTGAACCCTGTTGATCCTGAGTGAGAGAAGAATGTGGTCCAGCTCCTGCCCCCGGACAGTGGATATTGCAGTGGCAACAACTGCTACTGCTACTGCTGCTTTTGGTTCCAGGCCTAAAGATCACAGGGGACCAAGTTACTGTCCAGAGGACATTTGCAGGAATCTCTCTAAAGGCACTGATACAGGATTCTCTTGCTTTGCCCTGCTTAGATCTGGGTTTCATTGTAGAGTAGTGCTCCTGGGCTGAGGAGCATTGACAAGTCAAAGCTTGTGAGACTGTGGGGAGAAAGTCCTCCTCACAGTTCTGAGGCAAGTGCCTGGAAAAAAAACCTTTGACAACTACACAAAAGCCCAGAAATTTAGGACACAGCACTCTCCACTCTGGAAGCAGAGTCCTATCATGGCAAAGAGCTCAAAAGTCAAGTAATTGGCTGAAAATGAACAGAGGAAGCACAATCAGGCTATAGAATCCTTTTAAGGATAAAAGGATCAAAATATAGAACCAGAAGACATCAAAGTCAAAACCCCTGCATCAAAAGCCTCAAATAAAGAATTGAATGTTAACAGGCCATGGATGATCTCAAGAAGGATTTTGAAAATCAAGTAAGAGAAGTGGAGGAAAATATTGGGATGAGAAATAAGAGTGATACCAGAAAATCATGAAAAATGAGTCAACAGCTTGCTCAAGGAGGCCCAAAACAAATACTGAAGAAACCACCATAAAAATAGACTAATCAAATGGTAAAAGAGGTCCAAAAAAAAGCAATGAGAAGAAGGCCTTACAAAGCAGATTTGGCCAGATGTAAAAGGAAGTTCAAAAGCTCACTGAAGAAAATAATTCCTTCAAAATTAGATTGGAGCAAATGGAAGCTAATGACTTTATGAGAAATCAATATACTGAAAAACAGATTCAAAAGAATGAAAAGATTGAAGGCAATGTGAAATATTTCATTGGAAAAACCACTGACCTCAAAATATATCCAGGTGAGATAATTTTAAATTATTGTACTACCTGAAAGCCATGATTAAAAAAAAGAGCCAAGACATCATTTTTCAAAAAATTATCATGGAAATTTGACCTGATATCAGAAACAGACAGTAAAATAGAAATTGAAAGAATTCACTGATTATCTTTTTAAAAAGAAAACTCCTAGAAATATTATAGCTAAATTCCAGAGTTCAGTGGGTCAAGGAGAAATTATTACAAGAAGTCAGGAAGAAACAATTTTAGTATTGTGGAAACTTAATCAGGATAACACAAGATCTAGCTGCTTCTCCATTAAGAGATTGAAGGATTTGGAATATTATGTTCTGGAGGCCAAAAGAGCTAGGATAAAAACTCAGAATCACCTACCCAACAAAACTGATTATGATATTCAGGGGGAAATATGGTCATTCAATGAAATAGAGGACTTTCAAGCATTCTTTTTTTTTTTTTTTTTTAGCTTTTTGGAGGGCAATTGGAGTTAAGTAACTTGCCCAAGGTCAAACGGCTAGGTTTTTGTTTGTATGTGCATTAAGTGTCTGAGGCCAGACCCAAACTCAGGTCCTTCTGACTCCAGGGCCAACACTCTACTCACTGAACCACCTAGCTGCCCCCTTTCAAGCATTCTTAATGAAAAGACTAGAGCTGAACAGAAAATTTGACTATCAAATAAAAGAATATGAAAAGGAAAAGCATAAAAAGGTTAACAGGAAAGAAAAATCATTGCAAACTTAGTAAATTTGGACTGTTTACATTCCTATATGTAAAAATCATATTTGTAAATCATAAGACTTTTTGTAGCATGAGGAGAGTTGAAGGGAATATATGTGTATATATGTGTATGTGTGTATGTATGTATGTGTATATGCATATTATATATGCATGTATATTATGAATGTGTAGTTGTTTGTATATATATATATATATATGTATGTATATATATATCTGTATGTATATGTGTATATGTGTACATAGCGAGAGGGCACAGGGTGAGTTGAATATGAAGGGATGATATCTAAAAAATAAAATTAAGGGGTGAAAGAGGAATATATTGGGAGAAGGGGAAAGGAAGAGATAGAATAGGGTACATTATCTCACATAAAATAGGCAAGAGAAAACTGTTACAATGGAGAGGAAGAGCAGGGAGGTAAAAGGGAATGAATCAACCTTACTCTCATTGGAGTTGGCTTAAGGAGGAAATAACATACACACTCAATTGGGTATCTTACCCTACAGGAAAGAAGGGGATAAGGAGATACAGGAAGGTGATGATGGAAGGGAGTACAGTTTGGGGAAAAGGGTAATCAGAAACAATCACTTTTAAAAAGAAAAGGGTCAAAGGAGGAAATAGAATAAATGGGGGCGGGGAGCATTATAGGATGAAGTGAAACATAGTCTTTCACAATTTGACTACTATTGACATGTTTTGCATAACATGTATAACTTATATTGAATTGTTTCTCTTCCTAGTGGGGGTGGATGAGGAGGGAAGAAGGGAGAGAATCTGGAACTCAAAGTTTTAAAAACAAATGTTAAAAAATTGTTTTTACAGGCAACTGGGGAATAAGATATATATGCAATGGGGTATAGAAATTCATCTTTCCTACAAGAAAGTAAAGGGAAAGAAGGGAGGGAGGGATATTTGGTACAAATATTTCGGGATATTTGCTTGCCATCTTGGGGTGGGTGGTAGGGGAGAAATGGGGAGAAATTTTGTAACTTATAATGTTGTGGAAATGAATGTTGAAATCTAAAAAATAAATAAATTCTGGAAGAATAAAAATAAATGTTTATCTTCAATCTTTTTTCAGGAAGTAATCAGTTTATTCTTTTAATTTCTATATGCCTTATGACTTTAAAATATCTGGGCATTTTTCTCCTATAATTTTTAAAATATGATATCTAGACTTTTAAAAATCTTTTTTCAGGTAAAATTAGCTTCCATTTTCTTTTTTCAAAGCAAGTAGTATTTTTTCTTGAGCTATTTTACATTTTCTCTTTTTTGGCATTCTTTCAGCTTTGTTTTATTATTTCTTGATGTCTCATGGAATAATTAGGTTCTACTTAACCAATAATATTTTTTTAAGCAATTGGGGTTAAGTAATTTGCTCAGGTTTACACCGCTAGTCATTATTTATGTGTGGGTGCTCATTTTCTGAGGCCAGATCCAATCCTGGGTCATCCCCCGAGGCTGGTGCTCTTACTCACTCTGCCACCTAGCTGCCCGCCAATAATAAGTTTTAACAAATTATTTTCTTCAGTGAGTTTATTTAATCTCCTTTTCCATCTGATTAATTCTGCTTTTTGAGGATTTATTTTCTTTAGTGAAGTTTTATATCACTATTTGGCCAATTCTGTTTTTAAAGAGTTATTTATCATTATTTTTGTGCTTTTTTTTTTTTACCAAGCTGTCATTTTTTTTCATAATTTTTCATTGCTTTGATTTTGATTGCTTTTTAAAATTTTCTAATACCTCTTTTATTTGATTTTAAAGTTATTTTGTTCTTTTAATTTTTTTAGCTTATAAGTACTTCTTTTTACACTTTTGTCCATTAATATTTTTTTTTCCTTTGAGACTTTGCTGTTAGCTATATTGTCTTCTTCTGAGTTTGTGTATTCATCTTCCCTGTCACTAAAGTAACTTTCTATAATCAGAATAATTTCTTTTCATTTTTTTTCCTTTTTCAAATTTATTTCTTAATTTGGAGCTTAAAATGAAGAAATAGACTTGAAAAAGGGGAAAAAAAAGTCTTTTAGAGTCGGGCTCTGCTCACATCTAGAGTATGGAGAGGTAGGGAGGTAAAATCAGGCTTTTTTAAAAGTAATTCTGGGGAACCTGTAAGTTTTGGATGTTTCCAAAGTGTTGTCATATAAGGAGAGGTTTGATCATGGACTTCTTGTCTGAAATCTTATCTTTATCCAAGAATGGCCCCTGCTTCCTTGAGACTATGAGTACTATCACTCTACACACTGGAATTGGAAAAAAAAATAGATCCTTCTCCTTCTCTACCATGAAACTGTAATCAGGATTTAGGGCCCCTGCTTCCATTCATTAGTGACCATAAACAATATTCTCTACTCTCAGTTTGATACTCAGGACTCAATAGTGGGCAATGGAATTGTCAAACAGTGTGAAGTCCTGTTTCTATTGTACACCCAGGGCTTCTTTGCAATCTCTTTGTATCCAATTGTCTTATTTTCTCTGGGCAGTGCTTTGGTGCTGGTACTTTCCTTTCTCCTGTCTCCTTCAAGATCCAGAGCTGGTGTTGTGTACACTCTGCTGTACTCCTGGTCAGTCCCCACTCCACTGTAATAAATACTCTCTTCTGCCAACATTCTAACTTGTTTTAGGGGTACAGATAAGGTGTTTTACTTTTCCTATTGGTTATGGCACTCTAGAATTCTATATGATGCATTATTTTAAAGTTATTTGGAGTGGAATGTTGGGAGAATTCTGCTAGAATTCTCTCTTTCTTCCCCCATCTTGGCCAACTATACTTTTTTAAAAAATTATATGATTTCCATCTTTACCTTATTAAAATATGTCTTTTTTAAACTTTATTTCCCAGTCTTGAATAAGTACCCCTCC
Organism: Gymnobelideus leadbeateri; assembly: GCA_011680675.1. Lineage (NCBI taxonomy): Eukaryota > Metazoa > Chordata > Mammalia > Diprotodontia > Petauridae > Gymnobelideus > Gymnobelideus leadbeateri. The sequence continues at coordinate 164,940 of WOXC01000373.1, forward strand.
CCTCCTGATATTTTTATTTGGCTAAAAATAAAATAGTTCCAACTACTCATTTTGATTTAGTGTGAATATCTATATTGTAATGGTATATATGTCATATTGTTGAATCTTTTTTATCCTTTCTTCCCCTCTCTTCCAATTTATCTGAGCTCATGAAATTCACATTAATGGTTGCAAATATTGGAATTTTAAAAAATTTTGTTTTTGTTTCTTTTCTTTGTCTTACTTTATACTTTATTTATTAAAAGGAAAAAGAATGGGAAAAAAAGAGAATGAGATAAACACTTTTAATCCATTTTTGTAACCATTCCTTTCCCTCCTCCTCTTTATCTAGCCCAGTCCAGAACCCAATCAATCTTATTTTCCTTTTATTTTCCTCTTTGCAATCAGAACTCTGGAGTTATATATTTTTCCTCAACCACTATGAACTTGGCCATTTCTGTTAATCCTCTATCTCTCTTTCTGCTCCTGCCTAATTTTCTGTTTATTTACTTGTATTGTAAAATATATTTTCTCCCTTTGTAAATTCAGAAGCAGGATTAAAAGGGAATTAGAAAGAAAGAAATAACCAGAAAACTTGAGCATATGTGAAATGTAACAAGTAGAGTCCACTCAAAGTTATTTAGAAATAAACCACTGAGGTGTATTTAAAAGATTTGAAGTCAAGTTTAGTCCATTTTTACAATTGGTTGAAATGAGACCTAAGTCAATGAGACAAAATGAAAGAGAAACTTTCTCTGAGATATTATGGTACATAAAGTCTGAGGTGCAGGATGTGGAAAAGCTTCAGAAAATTAGAATAATAGTTGATAGGTCACTGGAATATTTAGATATAGAACTGAATTTTATGTTCCACTTTGTCCCCAATAGTCTTTTTTTTTTCTTGGAGTTAAGTGACTTGCCCAAGGCCACACAGCTAGTAAGTGTTAAGTGTCTAAGGTCAAATTTGACCTCAGGTCCTCCTGACTCCAGGGCTGGTGCTCTATTTATTGCACCACCTAGCTGCCTCATCCTTAATATAATTTTAAACAGCTTGTCCTTTGTTTCTGTTCATACTTGTAAATGGAAAGGAGGATTACAACTGGCTATTATTTCAAGGTAATTTTGTCAGTTATTTGGATTCCTATTCAAATTAATGAAAATATGCATGTAATTATAACATGTTAATATAATACATACATTGATTATTCAATTTTTATACGTTAACAGTGATAGCTAATAATAAAATACTGACATTTACATAGTGATTTATGGTTCTATCCTCACAGCGATTCTGGGAAGAAAATGCCATTATTTTCCTCACTGTACAGAAGAAAAATGAGGCAGGAAGAGATTAAGTCACTTGCTCAGTGTCATAAAACTAGTAAATATCTGAGGTTTGATTTGAATTCAGGTCTCCCTGATTCTAGTTTCAATATTCTAACTTTGTGATATAATTTTCTTTTCACATTTTATATATTTACAAAAATAACCACATATACATACATGCATACCTACATACATATGTCTTTGTATATAGTATCTACAAAATGAGTACATCAATGATATCAATGAATACAAACCTTTATTATACACTTAATAATCTTGTGTTAAATGCTTAGGGTAGACCAGAATAGCAAGTGAGTCTTTCATCTTACGGATATAACTTTCTGGGGGGTTGGAGGTAAAGATAAAATATGTGTTTGTTTGGTTGTTTTTGCTACAAGTCAGGTAATAAAGGCCGATGGTGCTTAGAATACAGCAGCAAATCATATGCAATGACTCTTCTGTGTCATTTTTGCTGATAAAATTAAATAAGGTTCTAGTGTTGAACCATTTTACAGTGTCAAGGAATTTGGCGCTTGTGGTGATACACATATAATAGAATAATAATGGAAAACTTATTCTCTTCGTCACTTCTATCTCCTATCCCTCTCCATAAGTGATCTTCCCTTGGGGGAAACATTTAACATGTCCACATAAGCCATAGTATATACTTGACATTATTAACTGAGGTGAATATAAAATTCCTGAAATGGCAGAGATAGGACCTAAACACTGACCTTCACAAAGATATGCACTTGACGTGGTATATCATATTTTAGAACTAAGAATTCCCTAGTCTCAAGGTAATCCTTTTATTCATCATCTTTAGCTAAGTATTAAACCACAAATTAACTTTCTATCAACAGCCCTGGTTTTTAATATATGCAGTGTGGTGAATGATCTATCGCTTTTTTATAACCCTACAGTCTTTTTATAAATTGTGAATGTGCTCATAAGGGCACTGAAAAGGGTGTTATGGATCAAGGGATAAGCTGACTCTTTAGAACATTCATAGCAGTCCCTTGGCAGGTCAAAAGAAATATACTCCAGGAAATTCAAGTTTTTGAATTGTCTCATCAGAACAAAATAAAGTTTGACTGTCACTTCTCTTTTTTACTCTCTAACAAACATCATATTCACGATATTGACATTTCCAGGGCACATTTTCCAACTTAAAAAATTCCAGGTTACTTATTTATTTTAAAAGGAAGAAACTTAAACAGTTAAATTTTTATTAGTAGCAATCTATAAACAATTATCAAATAGAACACTGAGAATCTAATGGATATAGAATTTAATTAATGAATTGACAAATCAGGTAAGAAAACTACTGACAAAGTAAATTCACAGTATTTTTGAAAGAATTCATTCATCCATTCATTTAATATTTAGAAAGTACTTATTTTGTGAATAGAGTCAATGTTAGATGTTATAGGGATGCATAGAGTTGTGACACATCACCTCCATTCTCAAGGACCTTGAAGTAGAGTTAGAAAAGACGAGGTTTTTCCCACTATTTCAGTCAGTCAACTATATATAACATGGCTCATTGAAATGCAAAATATATGAGTAGTGATTTTGCCTCACTCTACTTTGAAGAAGTGATGGCATAGCAATTTACAGATTCATAGAGACTCAAAAAGTCAACTTCTAGACAGGAGGTAGGGTAATAACTAAGCATGCTTAAGAAGATAGATGTCTGTCCTTCTAAGAATCTCCAGAGGGAAAGAAAAATTCCTACATATTCCTTGATAACACATTATGGGTTTTCATATCCTACATAATCAGGGCCTAAATTGTCTCCTTTTGCAATTTTAACCCAAGTAATTCGCTCAGTGAAGAGAACCACTTACCATAATTCAAACCATCTGATTTTATCAACTATTAAGTAATTGAACCACAGGATTTACAGCTGGAAGGAACTTTAAAGACACTTTCCCCAATCCCATCATTTTACTGTATCCCAGAGAAATTGAGCACATCAATGTAAGTCTAAAACTCCTGCAGGGAATCTTCATGTAAGCATCTTAAACCTGTAAGTCATTTTTTCTTAAAGCTAAAAAAGATTATATTATGCCATAATTTCAATGTTACAGGCCCGTTACACTTTAAAATAATCTTGACCAATTCCTTTGATGACCTCCAACAAACTATCTTCAAATTTTCCACTTCTTAGCTAAGATCTCTTATTCAGTAATCAACATGGGTCTAATAAAGTCTTGATCAATAAAATCATTACTAGGTAGCAATAATATTCACAAGGATGATGATAATGATGGTGTTGTTGGTGGCAGTGGCAGTGGCGGTGGTAGTAGTGATAATAATGATGCTAATTGTGATGGTGATTACACTGATGATAATTCAAGCATAACAATAAATGACAAAAAATTAGGAATAATATTCCAATAGATGTTGCCATATCAAGCACTAAAACCTTCTAATCTATATGAAATTAAAAGCTCTCAAAATATTGGTACCTAGAAGAAGAAATCGAAGTTATTTGGGAACATAAGAGAAATAATCATTCTGTGTGATACTGGACTTGTTTCAAAGACACTTTCCATGAGTCTACAGGAATTGAGCTTTCACCCCAACAATTTCATTTGATTAAAAAAACAGCACCTTTTAAAGTGATAGTCCATACAGTACTACATGTAGAGGAACAGCAACGTAACAGTGATTTTCATTTGAACTCAAATGATCATAAAGAAGAAAAACAGAAACTTTAGCATTAATAATAATACTATTAATGATTTGTATTTGAATTCCAATAAAAATTTCAGAATGTATATTTGGCTTCAATGTTTTTGGAGCATTTTTTATGTATTATCCTGTTTGAGTCTCACAACAATCATGTGAGATATAATAGATACTATAGGTATTATTGATTTTAAAGAAGAGGAAACCAAGGCTTGAAAAAGTCTCATGGCTTGCCCATGGTTACCCAATATTTGTTGTCCTGACATGTCTAATATACATATATATGTAATGTGATCATTTTCATAAGCATTTCTTTATTTGTTTTTCTTTCCCAGTGAGAGATAAGAATACTTCTTCTGCTCAGTGTATTTCATATTCTCAGGTAGACTTGTCAGTGATTGTTACTGAAGAGGAAAAGGTGATAAGGATAGGGAAGGGTAAGAGGTTCTGCTAGGGACCCTGATCACTATCAGTGACCAGAAACCCTGCAATTCAGTCTGGAAAGAATTTACCAGGCTCAAGCAAACTTTGAAGTCAAGATTTTAAAGTTTATCTTTACACTGTATAGCACAGTGGGCAAGGATTCTTAGGGAACCTGCAAACTTACAGAGATCACAGGCATAGTTTTAATAAGTCAAGATATGCTAACTAGGTGAGTAAGGGTGGGATTAGGGAGGAGTTAAGGAGTGGTCAGTGCCTAAAGAACAATTGACTAAGGAGTTACCCTATAGATAGGGCACTGAATAATTTATGGTGCAGCTGGCCACTTTAACTAAGGGAGATAACATTTAGTGAAGGATTCATAGATAACTTATTGGTTCAAGCAGAGATAAACAGGTTATGAGTTGTTGCTGGGCAGAGTGCTAGAAGGGGGAAGGGGCAGAGTCAATGCTCTGAGGCTGGGGGGTGGAAATGTGATTGTACAGACTGGTTTTACAAATTGATTTTACAGACATAGATCCCAAAGCACACCATTTACAAACTGATATTACAGTTTGATATTACAGACTGATGTTACATAGATTGATGTTACAAACATATATACATCCCAAGTACCCCATCAGTTATTATACAACCAATATTTGAACCCCAATAGATTTCTCCTCTAATGCTAGTGGGTGACCTATATAGAGTACCATAATGTGGTGATGATGAGGTACAGGCTTTGGGAACCCTCTTGAGCTCTCTGAATCTTCCCACATGAGGCATTTGCCTGAGGCCATAAGCCTTTCCTTATAGCTCTGCCCAAACCTCTGTTACTAGCCTTGTCCTCCATTATCTAGCTAGTCCCCAACCTCGATCCTCCCAAAATATCTATAAACCCTTAAACCATCCTAGCCCACAAGTGTTTGTCATCTCCAGGTAGGCTCCAGCTACTTCCCACCCTTAATCTCTCATTACTGGAGTCTGACCTCATTTGACTCCTCCTGAAGACCCTCCGCAAACTTCTCCTCTAGAACACCCCTAAATTCTCCTACAAACTTTCTTTATATCAGACCCATCTCCCCTCTAGGAGAATGCTGGAGAATGATCTAGCCCAGACTCACTCTGTCACATGACTCTGGCCCATTTGTCCAATGCAAGCATCACAGGTACTGAGGCTCCTTAAGAATCTACCCATTATGGCGAACTTTTAATAAACTTTGTTTTGTTTTGTTTTGTTTTTGGCTGAGAGAAGACTTGAGTCAAATTCACTAGGCAGGACCCCACATTCTGGTATTTTGGGGTCTTGAGCACCCCTAACCTTTGACCTCTTCAGTGATTGACAATGCACAAATTTAGGTTAGCCAGACAAATAAAATGTGATTTTAAATGTGTAGCTATCTGTCAGGACTTTTCTTAGCTCTGCTCATTTTCCTCCATTTGTATTTTAAAGTGAAATTTGTTCCTTGGAGACATGGTAAAATAGCCTAAAAGTGGTGTCATGGATACTTTTATAAGGCTCTCAGCAGTGAATTCTGAACAGGAAAAGCAAAGTAATACAATGACTGAGAAGCATTGACATTGCAAAGTGTGAAGCTGTTCTAGGTTTTATTTCTATTTCATACTGATTTTTTCTAGGTATTCTGTAGGATCCATTTAAGTGTTCCAAATTGCTGATACCATATGCTTTATGAATTAGTCTTATTTCCAAATTATTTTTCATAGACTTTGCATGGGATGAATCATCCAGAGCATTAAATCCAGAGTAAGATATAAAGCAAAAGATTCTTAAGTTCTCCATCTTTCAAGGGTATTGCCACCTTTGTCAGCACAATCTCTATGCCTAAGGCTTATCTAAGTTCAGCACTGCTAGAATGTTTTAAAACTATATATATGTACATATGTATGTGTGTAAATGTGTGTATATTAATTATGTTCATTGCCCTCCTGAATTCTCTTTGACCCAACTTAGGCCCTCAACCCTTCATTTTAAAATCCAGTCACAACTTTGAGTTGGTGGGAAAATAAGTTTTGACTAGTTGGCAGATGTATAACAAAGGCTATTCCTCTTGCCATGAAAACAATTGCTTCTTTCAGCTGTAAAGCAAGAGAGAACAGTTTTGTCCATAGATGAGGTGTCTTTTGGTGAACAAAAACAATCCATTTTAGTGGTTTAAACAAAGCAACCATTTCTTCTCAGAGTGTCTATGTGTTGGGCTTAATTGCATTTAAGTGTATTTAAGGTGTTGAGAGTAACATATTTCCCTCCTAACTGCTATAAGTGAAACTGAAACAAGAGATGAGCAGAAGCTGCAGACACTTTGAGTAAATTAAATAAATCCACCAATCACTGGGCATTGTTTTATTTTTCCCTATACAGTTCAGATAGTATTTTCCCCAAAATGTTCCCGAGCTCTATCAAGTATTTTAAATAAGCCAATGAAGCAACCTGCTGACTTTATTGCTATTTAACCATCCAATACAATGAATTTGCATTAAGTGCCTAGATAGACATTTTACTAGAAGTTGTACATGAATGGAAAAAGTGAAAAATTTTTCAGCCCATAAGTTTTCTTGTGGGAGCAAACTGGAGTTTCAGCTTCCCTCTTTCCCTTTCTTTCCCCCTTCTTTACTACTGCCACATCAGCATTAGGCCCCTTCAGGGGTTTTCAGCTTCTACCCTTACTTGTGACCTTTTCCTTTCCATCCCTATAGCGTTTGCCAATTAAGGACATGAACAATACTCTGATTCCCTGAGCACCTCCTGACCAATAGGGGATAGTGGTGAACTTCTTTGTTCCTTATCATTGGAGGAGACTTTGATGTTCGAATTGTAAGTCTACCTCCCAGCCAGTGGGAGAAGGGAGGGGACTTGACTGCATTAGGGTATAAATTCTTGTTCTGTCTTCTGTAATATGCCTCCTATCCCTGATTCATCATGGGGGAAGAAAACAAATTCTTGTTTTTATCCTGAGAAACCTCCATGTTCTTGATTAAATTTTGAATGGGGTTTTTCACCCTACACTTACATAAAAATAAAACAATGCAAATACAAAAAAGGGGGTCAATTTAAGCAAATCAAGGAAAAGAAAAGAAAAAAAAACACCTTGTTCTAGTTCCTCTGGGAGGTTGGCCCTACCATTTGACATTCTTTACAGTAAAATTTAAGAGCTAGTGGATAGTTGATTTAGAAATGGAAAGGTCCTTCAACACCATTCAATTCAACTTCTTATGCATTTTCCAGATAAGGAAGCAAGCCTAGAAAACATGAAAGTTGCCTAAGACCATGTACTTATTAGTGAAGGAGGAAGAATTTGAACCTAGTTTCTCTAAATCCAAGTCCAGTTATTTCTCTGAAGCCATGTAACTTACTTGTTTTTTAAAAAAAATACACAACTTTTAAAATTAATTAATTAATTTACTTTAAATTTACAAAATTCAGTTCCACAAGCCTTTCATTTCCAATTTTCCTGCCTCTACCTCTCCTCTCTCACCCCCCACTTTGGCTGCATGCAATCTGATACAAATTCTACAAATACTCTCACATTAAACATTAGTCAGCTTGTAAAGAAGGATTATAACCAATGGACTAGGCAATGAGAAAAAAGAAACACAATAAAAAAAGAGAGAAAGACCAAGCAGTTTGCTTCAATCTGTATTAAGACTTGGTAATTCTTTCTCTGGTTGTGGAAAGCCCTTTCCATAATGAGTCTTTTAGAGTTGTCTCATACCCTTGCATTGCTGAGAAGAGCACAGTATATCAAAAGTTAGACATCACAGATGCAATGTGTCTGTGATTATATATAATGTTCTTATGGTCCTGCACCCCTCACTCAGCATCAGTTTATATAAATCTCTCCAGGATATTATGAAGTCTGTCTGCTCCTCATTTCTTATAGCACAATAATATTACATTACATTCGTATACCACAACTTCAAACAACAACTTTTATTCTTAAGAGGACTTCCTTTAATGATGCTGAAAAAGATTCTAGACAAAGTAAATAAGCAACAGCAACCAAACATTTTGACATTATTTTTCCAAATGAACAAATAATCAAACCCTAAGTGGATGGCACTAATAAATAGAGCATTATTGCATCAATCCATCTCCTCAAATCTATGGTCCTCTGGTACAAAGATAGCTATCTACAGCTCCAAAGGAAGTAATAGCAAGACACCCGAGTTTAAAATTCTCCAACTGTCAACGGCTGTTTTACTAATTATCCAGATTCTAAGGCAATCATACAACCGTAATCATTCACCTCACGCCTGGAAACATAAGTCTTGTTCTTTTGATGAATATTTATAAGACAGTGTAAAGCAGTCTACTTTCTTTTCCCTTCAGGCAAGACAATTTGGAGTTCATCAATATGTATTACCAAGGACTTTTATAAAAGGCACTTCAAAGGAAATTCATCAGGCATTCCTTTTGTCTTGATTTCTGTTAGACTGATACTTCCTTTTGACAAGTATCAATAAATTATCCTCTGATGGCTAGAAACTTGATGTCTTATTCAGAAACTTCCTCACACAGCAAAATCTGGGCTTGGAGTTTCCAGTGAAATTATTAAGATCCTGCATCTAATTTCAGGACAGACTGAAGATGTGCAAATTAAAAACAATAAAGCCAACATGTATATAGTCACCCTAAAGCACACAGGAAAGAGTCTTCCAAAGCTGTTTGTTGCCTTCACATACACAACTTGTAACTTTTCCTCCATTTGACATTCAAACATATTTAGATTCCTCTCCAAGTAAAAATGAAAACTCTTAGGCCTGAGCTGTCTAGAGGAAACCATAGCAAATTAAAACCAGATTAATGTAGATATGAATTGCGGTGAATGACAGGCTGTCTCTCTTTCCAAAGCCTATTGCTTTTCTCATTTGGGGATTAGTGGTTAGACATTATTCTAGAGGAGGAGGGTGGACAACATTGTCTGCAATGGGAGTGGGGAAAAAACAAAATTCTGTTTAATCAGTAATTGAAAAAGGATATTTTCAAAAATCTTCTCATTTCTTTCTCTGACAAGTGCCCCACAATTTTATTTTGTTAATTTGGCCCCATAAAATGACAGCATTTGAAATGATAGCAGGGATAGTTCTAAAAGTGAATAAACTAACATGCCAAGGAGAGAATGTAAATTTTCTTTTGTGTTGTTTTTCTTCTTACTCTATTGTGATTCCATAGTTTAATAGGAAATGTGTTCTTTGTGAAAAAGAAAATATTTTTCCATGAAATCATTATTTCAATGTTAGGACAGAAAATGAACATTGACTTGTGGATTAATTCTAATCAAAGGGAGAGGAAAGAGTAAAAAGTGCCATGTAAGCTTAAATCTGGACTTCACAAAGTAAATGAAATATTAATACAATATACATTGTATCAATTTAACTGTAAACGCATGGCTCAGTGGATAGAGAGATGAACTTGGAGTCCAAGATGAATGAAAGACTGAATTATTCCTTTTCAGGCTGCAATCCAGACAATATCTACCATGTCCCAACTTTTTATCCTGAAGTCTCACTCTCGTCCTAGATAGAATTCACACAGTAGTTACATTCCATCCTTGTGGCCTCTCCATCCATTTGGATGGCTCTCCTCAGAAAAACTATTTAAGGAAATTCCCTGGCTAACCATGTCTAATTTGTCTCCAGACTCCCCTGAGGACTTCCTTTGTTGTGACCTTACTTGGTACATTTGCTACCACTCCTCTTTTAGCATCCTTTTATGTGATGTCTTCACCCATAAGAATTTAAGTCCCTTCTGGGCAAAGACTATCTTTCTACTTGTATTTGTATTTCATGGTGTGTAGTCAAGTGCCTGGCACATAGTAACAGTTTAATAGATGCTTATTGACTGACTGAATGATAGAATAAGCAATATTTATTAAGTGTTGACTTTCCGCCAACCAGAATGGTAAGCATTAAAAATACAAACAGAAGTGAGATAATCTCTGCTGTTAAGGAGCTTACACATATTAGAGACAGATATGAGTTCAGCTATAGAGGAGATGAAAAGGCTTCAGTGACCTTAGGGTAAATCATTGCCATTGACTGTAGAACTCCAGTGAATGGCAGTGCCTGGGGCCTGGAGAATATATCAGAAAAATAAATATTAAGATGTGAATGAATATAGAAGGAAATGTCAGGCCAGGTGGTAACTTCTGATTCTAGTTGATGATTTTCTGCTCATCTAAATGACTTAAGCAGCTATGTAAATTCTACAGGGTAGAGAACCAAAAGGAGGTCCTCATGGTGTTTGGGAAGGGGATACCAGGCCCAAGGGTTCTACTGGAAAAGGGGTTTTGTGATCTTTCTCACAGAGGTGATGGTGGAGAGGGTATATAGAGATAGTATATAGTCTGGAGAAGCTATGGGAATAGGAAATAGGAAATAGAAAAGGAGAATATGTGGGAAGTGTGGAGAAGAGTATACACAGTACTTGCCCTATCAGATGCTCCTGTACTGAAATGATCTGTAGATAACCTGGGTAATTATGGAAGGAAGAAATGCCTACCATCTCCAATATAGATTTCTCCCAGAAGGGGATCTGGATTTATATACCACCTCTGTCACTAATTAGCAGTATGGCCCTAAGAAAGTGACTTAACCCATATTTACCTCAAAGAACAATCTAGGAATTATCTATTGAGTCAGAGCTTGAAAGGTCATTGGTTCTAGGCCCTACCAGTCCAACTTTGAATTTCTATTATTATGAAATTAATGGTGTGTGGTTGTAAAAAAATGAAATTTTCTAAAATAAACTAAATTGCAGTCACTGCCCACATTCTCTTAGTTTTAATGTGAAAAAGAAAAGTTTAGAAGACTATAAAGAGATCAACATTTCCGGCATTGTTTATCTCCTCTGCTACTTTTTAAAAAAATATGTCTCACAAGTTAAATCTTTCTTCAGCATACATATGGAATGTAATACATCTTAATGTCAAAAATAAGGTTTTTTATTTAATGATACCTATAAAATTATGATTGGGTGATCATCTAATCTATGTATAATTCACCATGATTTGAATTAAAAAAAATCAATAAGGGTATTTGACAACTGAGAAGGCCACAGGAACAAGCAACCACTGGGAAGATCTCCAGGAAACAGGCCCAACAGCTTGAAAATGGACTTGATCTGAAACTGGTTGCCTTCAGTAAACTGTGCACAAGTTATAGTCATGTGGTGCCCAAGATGGAAGACATAACAGGTATAGTTCTGACACAACTCCCTTTTTAAATGGATCAAGTCAAGACAGAATGTTTGAAACAAGGACCGTGGAGATTGAACAGCTTTGTGCAAGGCTTACAGGAGTAAATGACAAAATGCTGGAGGATACCAACTGTGCTGGTGCCCCTCCCTCAATGTAGCACTCGTGCACACACTGCAGCAACACCAAGACATCTTGCAAGATTACATGCAAGAATTTCATAAAAGAAAAGCAAAATTTTGGCAATATGGGAAAGAGAGAACAACAAGGGGGCAGTATGAATGGATATTGAGTTCTATAAAAGTGGTTCTGGAGTGAACAATAGAAGAACTGAATTATTTCTGAAAGAACATAACCACCTAAGAAACTCAGATAGACTTATTGAAGAAACAATAAGCATCACAATGCAATGAAAGAGAATATGATGTCCCAAATAGGGATGTTGAAGTCTATAAAGAGCAGGATGAACACACTGGCCAATCATTTTCCTGCAGTAAACAGCTTAATTCAGTGAATTAACCTTTGCAAAAGTTTGAGATTCCCTCATCCTAGATGGTGTCCTTGGCACTTGCACCATCCGCTTGCTACCGTATGCTTTCCACTAATAATCATTCTCTAGAGACTCTTGACAACCACCACTTCCTTGAGTTAATTCCAGTTACAGATCAGTGGGAAGGAGACATGGACAGATCTGGAGAGTTGTTGACCATCATCACATCATTTAGGGCCTGTGGGAGGCCGTGGTGCTGGTCCCTAGTGGGGCTGAAGTTGCAGTGTTTGTGTCCTTTTTTCACCAAAATCTATCTCCCCCTTTTTGTTTCAAAACCAAACGAAGAAAAGTTTTCAATCCTTTGTGTCTCTGTGAGGTAAGTAAATATATAAAGAGATAAAAAGTGGCTTCATGGTCGAAACTGGTGATGGTTGAAAAGTCTGTCGGAAGCTTGAAAGTCTTCAGTAGACCACTGCCCCCTTAAGTCCAGATTTCAGACTCTTTTGGCCTGTGACTGGATGATTGCAGGGGTGGTTTGTGAATCAATGCAGCTTTTATTCTTTCTTTTTAAAATTTGTAGTAAATAGTCATGGGTCATTCTATGTCAACTGTGTTGTAGATTTCTACCCTATGTCTTCAGTTTTTTGGGTTTTTTTGTTGTTTTTTTTTTAATATTCAGAAATTACTCAGTTTGCACAGAAACTTTTCCATCTATTTTGTTGAGCATATGTCTAGTTTGGGGAACTTTTGTGAGACAGCCTCACTTTGTCATGAAGAATACTGAGACTGTTGCCTTAATTGAAAAGTAACAGAATAATTGTTCTAACCATGAGCAAACTGCAGTGATAGAAGCATGCTTGGCCTATATGCTTTGCTGCACTGGTAGTCATCTTTGAAAAAAAGACAGTGATTTTTTTAAAAGGTTATTCATTGTTTTGACATGGGTTTCTTCTTTTTTTATCAAATGTTTATTAACATCTAGTTTACATCATTCATTTCTGCAAGATTTTGAGTTACAAATCTTCTCCCTGTTTTTCCCCTACCCACCAACCCAAAATAGTGATCCCACTGGATATCCCCTACTCCAATCTGCGCTCTCCCATATCTTCTCCCATAACTCCTTTGACTTTCCAGTACTGTATGGTGGATCTCTATGCCCCAGTGCCTGTACATCTTATTTCCCAGTTACATGTAAAATAATATTGATAATGTATATATATATATATATTATGTATATATATATAAAACATTTGATTTTAAAACTTTGAATTCCATAGTCATTCCCTTCTTCCCTTGTCACCCACCCTTACTGGGAAGATAATCAATTCATTATAGGTTGTACATGTGTAGCTATGCAAAACAACACCATAATAGATATATTGTGAAAGACTGACTATATTTCCACCCCTTTTATCCCACTTCCCACTTGTTCTATTCTCTACTTTGATCTTGTGCCTTTTCAAAAGTAGGGGTTTCCTATTTCCCTCCTCCATAACTTGCCCTCCCTTTCATCATCCCCCCTTTCATCCCCTTACCACCTACTCTCCTGTAGGGTGAGATACCCTATTTAGTGTGTATGTAATTCCCTCCCTAAGCCAAATTCAATGAGAATAAGATTGACCCATTCCCTTTTGCCTTTCTGTTCTTCCCCTGCATTGTAACCATTTTCCCTTACCTCTTCTATATGAGATAGTTTACCCGATTCTGTCTCTCCACATCTCCTCTCATTATATTCCTCTCTCACCTCTTAATTTCACCTTTTAAATATCATCTCTTCCCATTAAATTGGTCTGGTGCACTCTATTTATGTATACATGTAAACATATATACATACTTTCACATATGTATTCATACACCCATATAGCCTTCTATATAGACTTATATATGTATGTGTGTGTATACATTTCTATTCCATTCCATTATTCTTACACTGAGAAAAGTTTAATAAGATACAATTATTGTTTTCAATGTAGGAATGTAAATAGTTCAACTTTGATAAGTTCCTTATGATTTCTTTTCCCTGTTTATCTTCTCATGCTTCTCTTGCTTCTTTTATCTGAATGTCAAATATCTGATTCAACTCTGGTTTTTTCATCAAGAAAGCTTGAAAGTCTTCTATTCCACTGAATGACCATATTTTCCCTTGAAACATGACACTCAGTTTTTCTGGGTAGGTGATTCTTGGTTTTAATCCCAACTCCTTTGATGTTTGGAATATCATATTCCAAGCCCTTTGATCCCCCAGTGTAGAAGCTGCTAGATCTTGTGTTATATTGATTGTGTTTCCACAACATTCAAATTATTTCTTCCTGGCTGCTTGTAATATTTACTCCTTGATCTGGGAATTCCACAACCTGGCTATAATATTCCTAGGAGTTTTCTTTTTGGTATCTTTCTCAGGAGGTGTTTGTTGGATTCTTTCAACCTCTATTTTGCTCTCTGGTTCTAAAACATCAGGTTAATTTTCCTTGAGATTTACTTGAAGGATGATTTCTAGGTTCTTTTTTTGATCAGGGTTTTCAGGTAGTCCAATAATTTTTAAATTATCTCTCCTGGATCTATTTTCCAGATCAGTGGTTTTCCCAATGAGATATTTCCCATTGCCTTCTATTTTTTCATTTGTTTGTATCTGTTTAATAGTATCTTGATTTCTCATACAATCACTAGGTTCCATTTGCTCCAATCTAATTCTGAAGGAATGATTCTCTTCAGTGAACTTTTGAGATTCTTTTTTTCCATCTGGCAAATTTGCCTTTTTAAGGCATTCTTCTCCTCATTGTCTTTTTGAGCCTCTTTTGCCATTTGAGTTAGTCTATTTTTTAAGATGTTATGTTCTTCAGCCAGGTTATTGACACTCATTTCATAATTTTCTTGCATCTTTCTCATTTCTCTTCCAAATTTTTCCTCCAGTTCTCTTATTTGGTTTTCAAAATCCTTTTTAAGCTCCTCTTTGGCCTGTAACCATCTCATCTTTTTCTTTGAAGCTTTTGGTGCAGGTGTTATGACTTTACTGTCTTCCTCCCATTACATGCTTTCATCCTTTTTGTCCCCAAAATAGGAGTTGTATTTCTCTGTTTGCTTTGCTTCCCTTGTTCACTCATATTGCCACCCAATTACTTGATTTTGGGCTTTTTGCCACAGTAGGACTCTGCTACCAGACAGGGGAGCTTCATACCGAATGCTGGGGTTTTCTCAGCTGCCAACGGTGTTAGTTGGGTGCCCTCTCATAAGTCTCCACATGCTCTGGAAAGCTGGTTACACACTCCAGGACCTCTACCCTAGACTGCAATCCAGATCCAAGCACGTTAAAGTAAGAGTCATTACCCCTCAGACTGTTGCCTTGGTCCCCTACAATCTGTGGGCCAGGAGCTGAAGCTGGTGACTGCATACCTGCCTGGCCTTAGCTGCTTCTCACCCCTGGGGGCAGAGGCCAATGGCACTCCCAAGTACTGGATGCCAAAGTCCACACTGCACTGACCTCTCACTTTGTCCTTAGCATCTATGGGTTGATAATTCTGGAAACTACCACATCTGCTGGTAAATCTGAAATCCCTCCAGCCAGTGGTTGCTCAGACCACCCTGGGGCTAAGAGGGGCTGGGGTCAGCTCCCAGGGTGCTCAGCTGGGCAATTCCTGGTGGCCTGCCAGGCTGTCCTCAGTGGGAGGTTAGCTTCTCTGTGTCATTTTGTGGGTTCCTTAGCTCCAAAATTTGTTCAGAGTCACTTTTTACATGTATTGGAGGGGGTGGTAGCTGGAGCTGTGCAGGGGTCCTGTTTCTATTCTGCCATCTTGACTCCACCCCACTTTGGTTTATTTTTTTAAAGACTGAATTAATGTTTTCTGCTTTGAAAGTAGAATGAAATCTAGACGCTGCTAGGAAATGAGAAACTGGGTTACCTCATCCAGCTTTCAAAGGTCCCCCAAACTGTTAGATGGTCCAAACCTTCCCAAGTCAGAATTGACATACATTTGTCACTGAGGAAGGGTATGGTTTAGTTTGCATCTTCAGGCTTGTTCCACCTTGGGTAACTCTGTCATGTCTAAACAAAAAACAATCAGAGAGGCCCCATGCCATACTGTACTACATTATCTATCCCATCTTCTTGCTCTCATTCTGTGAGGGAACCAAGTCACCCTGTATCTGTCTTAATGTAGAAGGTCTCATCTGGTCAAGGTTTCTGAACCTTTGGAGTGTTATTTTGCTGTTCAGCATACATATTGCAGAATCTTCTATTCGTCTGCTCCTGTCTTCTGTCTATCACTGACAAATAATCAACTCTCCACTAGAGTTCTCTTAAAGTTCCATCACTTGATTACTTTTCCTGGCAATTCCCCATATTGGTAATGACTGTGATCATAGGCAGTGTAGAGACTTGCCCAATATCTCCGTTCCTTTCTAGAAACAAGGCTGCTTTAGACCATTGGAGTTTCTGTTTCATAACCTGGGCTTCACCAGAAGGACTAAAAGAACTTTGGATATAGTGACAGAACCACCTGATGGTGTGTAGATTATATTGTTCATATGACCTGGATAGAGGCTTATGTGTAGAATGACACATTGGTAAGATTTGATAGAGAGACTTCAGAGATTTTTCTTTTTGATGTCAAAGTTCTATTGCCTTCTGGATTAGAAGGGTATGTTATAATAATATTTTAAAATTATTTGGCTTATTTTTATATGTATGGGTTGATCACTTCATTGATTGGGGATGCCCTTGATTTGAAAGAAAATTAGCTTTACCTACATGAAGCTTGAAGTATCAGGGACTGTCTCTTGGGAGATCAGAGCTCCACTGAATCTTACTATCTTTGATTTTTTTCAAAGGGCCTCAATTGGTGGTTGTGTTCCACCTAGAGTTTATAATACTTTTGGTTACTCTACAGTTCCATTTATAAAATCTGCAGTATCATAAATTAAATAATTTATTTAATTATATTTTTAAAATCAATCAAAGCAAGTTCATGGGGATAATGACAAACATAGACAACAGAGAACTAGATACACTTAATACATGATGCTTCCAGAAAACAAAGAATTCAAATTGATCACTTCTTCATTCATTCATTCAATTTTTTCATAGTTCAATGATGTGTAAATCACTGGGCTATGATGTATAATATATCAAGTGAGAAGCTAATATTAAGTACCTACTATGTATCTGATTTAGTGACTGATCACTAAATCTTGGTAGCTGGCAGATGTTCTCTAGATGTTGGCAATTATATGGTTGGCACTTAATGTGTGCTTGTCACTTTACTTATGCAGCAGAGCCCAGTGATTTACACATTATTGAACTAAAAAATGAGTGGTTGAATAAAGGAAAGATCAAGTTGAGGTCTTTGATGTCTGGAAGCATCATGTACCAAGTGTGTCTAGTGCCCTCTTGCCTAGCTTTGGTGGCATTTTCATTGACTATGTTATTCCCACATATTACTACTATTTCAGATAATGTATATGAACCATATAATATGTTTATTATCATATAAAATTAAATGAAAAGAGATAACATTTGTATAAGAACTTACAACAATGCTATGCACATAGCAGACACTATGGAAATTCTAATTCCCTCATTTTCCTTATCACTATACTTTTAAAAGAAGGAAAGAATGATTCTTGCTGACATGAATTGTAAAGAAGGCAAGACTTGACCTAGCACAGTGTGTCAAAACATAAAATAAAATTAAGTCTACCATTTCAGTGATAAGATTACTTCTGGCTTAGGTCACGAGGGGTTATTTTCATGGATCTTATTATTTTTGCCCTAAGCATTAAGAAATATGTGGAACTTCTTTTTATGAAGATACAATATATGGCTATGGAAGGGTAATTAGGTCAGGAGGAAAAGCACAGGTAAAGAGAAAGTGGCAAGAACATATGACAGGTAGGGGATATCAAGGATAATAATTTGTTTCAACTGGAGATTTAATGCAGGAGTTTAGGGAACCATAAATCTGTTGAGGTAATGGGAAGGGATTTCGGAGAGGCTTAAATTATAGACTAAGGGGTTTAGATTTTATCCCATAAAAAATGAGAAGTAACTAAAAGTGTTTGAGCAATGGAAACATCAGGAAATTGATGTTTTAGTAAGAATCATCTGGAGACAATGTGTAGAATTGATTAGAGTAGATAGAAATGCCAGATAACAAAACCATTATATCATAGGATTGAAGGGATTTAGTGATTATTTTACTCTACTTTACCTACTAATTTTATAGATGAGCAACCTGAGGCCCACAATCACTTGACAAAAGTCACACAGGTAGCAAGCAACAGAACTGGATACAAATGTAAATCTTCTGTTTCCAAACATATTGTTTGTTTACACTATATAATATGGTTTCTCCAATTACTGATCTTTTTCCATATTCCAGGAAGATATAGTATAGAGCTTAAATCAGGGGAGTTGTGTAAAGAATAGAAAGTAATAAGTAATAAGTAAATACATGAGAAATTGTGAAACAGATATAGGACTTAAGTTGCTGATTTGATGAAAATGGAATAAAGGTTAAAAAACAATTCAGTTATATTTCATAAGCACTTATTAAGTACTTATTAAATTAAAACCCATTCCCTGATACTTACTAGATTTGTTATAAGATAATAATGGTCAGTAGTTTAGGACAATGACAGACACATACTGCTATGTAAATTTTAGCTATTTTTGTTAATACCTATTAGATAAATCTCTGAATTAAATGTTAGAAAATCACACAAAAATATGACTTTCTTGAATGAAAGGAGCTAACATTCAACTGGGAGATAAAGCACACAGATAAATGAATACAAGTTTATTCAGGAAGGAAATGGCATTAAAAGTGATTGAAAGCAGGAAACTTTCTGCAGAAGGTCACAATTTAAAAAGGTCTTGAGGAAGCAAAGAGTTTTCAAAGATGGAAGTGAGGAGGATTCCCATTTCATATGACAGACAGAGGCATGCCTTG